>JANEHU010001153.1:0-97329 GCA_027563435.1 Nasonovia ribisnigri
AATTGTTTATTCTACAATATTTTTTTAATATAGGTAAGTAAACACCGTTATTAAGTGCAGGTGGGTAAAATTCATTATTATAAAAAATTATAATATATTTTTATTATTACAAAATGTATTATTATTATTATAGTACAGATTACTGATGTTATAAGAAATTAAAAACGACTTATGACGATTGGCGGGTAAAGCAACTATAATTTTTAGATTTTGAGCGGAGCGGACCATAAGAATGTATATCTACCGCATATACTACCATAGATCTAACGATAATGTATGTTAGTATATTGGTGTGTGTATCTCACGTCAAATTTTAGAACAAACCATAATATTAAACTTCAATAGTCCAATCTTTAATTTCAAAGATGATTTACAGTTTAATTTTTGTTTCTATAATTTAAAACCGAAAGTACAGTCACAATTCGCCTTACAACTTTGCAAGTGTTTGAACTCGGAACTTAGAAGTTGTAGTGATCGCCAGTCGTGCAAATCCTTAGATGCACTCCCCCCCCCCCCCTAAATAATTTGGTGGTAGGTTTGTGTATAGGTATCTATTATATGGTGGTCCTAAAAGCTGGTTAAGGTTATATAATTAATAATCATTTTGTAAGTGTAGTATTGTGCGATTAAGTGATTAACTCATAAAACTCATAAAGATAAATTATGGTGGGTATGAGTGCCACCTGGTAAATTTCTATTATAGGTTTGCCACCCGTAAAAATAAAATGATATGCACCACTAGTGATCGCTGTGCAGGACACGAAAATCGTTACAACAATCATTTTATTTAAACGACGTAGCGCGTTCGGTACAATCTTAAGGGTTTGAGACGCATTGATAAAAATGGGTAGTAAATTAATTTACTTCCTTACACTTTTAATTTAAAACAAAATAAGAATATTTTTTGAAACATTTACAACGTAAAAATTACTAAGTGCACAACCGTAAGCTCCCTAGGCCTTCGACTGGTGCTGACTATCATCTAAATATACAATTTGTAATTCTAATACACTAATACCTAATTCTTTTAAAACAATTTAACGATTTGACAAATTTCATCAGAATTTGAACTTATAATAAAAAATTGTGCTTACGTCTTCAATATTTTTGAATTGCTACGAGAACAACTTATCAAGAACCAAGCAGCATCACAATAATAAATTGTGTTAATTCAGTTTATAATCGACATTTTAATAAACTTCATTCTGTACAATAATTTGCAAATTTTCGTGATTTCTAAAAATTGTTTAAACAAATTAGACTTATTTTAAGCCATTTAAAGGAATTTTGAATTTTTAGTTTTATTGGAGGGTGCATATAAATTGTTAATAATAATAATTATATTATGCTCCTTCAAAAAGCTTGGCATTTCATAGTTTCATACAATAGGTATCCCTCATAAGTTAATCTTTTAGCAATTATAAAATAAACATGCATAATTTTTCTTTAATAAGCGTTTAAGTATAATTTTTTACAAAATTCGTGAAGATTACGAAAATATTTAAACATTTTTGGTAGTTGAAAATTTTCATTATTTATTTTCAATTCAAATAAAACTGGATATAGGTATTTCCACAACAAATAATGATTTTAGTTTGTATAGCAATTAAAAAAATATTATTTGAAGGGATTTAATTTTTTAACCACTATGTACCTATATTATTATTTACTAGGTATTCACAAACTCAATGAATTTTTTAAACTTTTATATGATTTTAAGGTTCACTACAAGGCACAAAGTATTCAGACCGCTCTATGGTATATTGTAAGTGATCATGTAGGGGTATTGATTCATAAGTAACAGCTAGTAATATTATAATACAATTTTCAATTTGTTTTAGCTAAAAATTAGTAAAACCTACCATATTATTTATAGAAAAGTAAATTACTAATATCAATATAAATATATAATAAAATATAGGCTGGCACGGTGTGTCTATGCTTCAAATTGTTTTTCATCTTGCTATGATTTTTATGTGCTAATTTAAAAATATTAAATCAATGATAATAATTACATTTTATTTTTCATTGTGGCATCATTACAAGAGGGCTGAACTACTTAATAGACAATAGTCTACAGCAGCAGTTCCCAACCGGAGGGAATTCCCCCCTCCAGGGGGAAATTTAGAGTCTGCTAGGGGGGAAATATAGTGATGATGAAATTACAAATATAATTATTTTACAATGTGTACAATTGAAATCACTATATTAGTTTTCAAATTATCGGGCATCGATAACAATTATAATATATTATATCGATAGAGTCGATAGACCTATCGCATTTAATCTTATATTAATAGATACAAAGCTTGATTCGCACAACTCACGGCTATCTGTTTGCCTCCAATAACAGATATTAGAATCCAGATAAGAGCATGCGTTGAAATGTTATTTCTAGACGCGACTTTACGTTTATAGTTTACACTCCAGTTGAGTCGCACTTATAATATTGTCGTTACGTATGTAAAATGTATTCATAAAAAAGAAAGTGCGATGAAAGTTATGTTCAATAGGGAATTACATCAATCAAAATCAATGGAGAACAGAAACCTCAGTATGTCATTTGTAATAGTTTTATCTAATGATTCTATGAAACCTTCAAAATTAAAACAATATTATCCTATAGACTCTATAGGAACCTAATAGCCAAGCACTTAACTCTCAAATTAACAATTGCATATGAGAGTGGTAATAAAATAATATAGTCAACATTTTAATTTTAGTTTACTATTCAAACAGTTTTGAAATTTTGAATTAAAGTTGGAATTACATATCATAACATCTTGATGTATACCAACGTAATTAATAAATAATTTATTTTGTGATCATGAAATTGTAGTAGTGTATTTTAAATTATCCTATAGTATTTTTTATATCTCAGTTTTGTACAAAAATTAGTGTACATTCACAAATCAGTTCGTGTTTAATACAAAAAAAATGATAAATTAATCAACATAATGTATTACGTACAAGAATTATAATTTTTATCATATCAATATAAGCTAATCACATAGGCTCACTCATTTCTATATCTCTACACGTGGAGCTTTCTAACTCACGGCGAATGTCTGGTGTAATAGTATGATGTGATTTTGTTCTAAGTAACTTCAACAATGCTTTTTTCTGTTCAGAACTTATATCTGTCTTGTAACGTTGAGCAAATGTTAAAAGTGATTGATGCCACAAAACTGGTAATTCTCTGTCATCATGCTCAAATCTAAAACATAAAATAGTTATTATATTAATTATGAAAATTAAAAACACTTTCTAAATTATCATACCCAAGAAAATGGAAAACAACTGCATCTACAACCCTATATGGAAGAGCATATTTTTTATCAAAAAGTATTCTGAGAAATATTGATGTAGCTCCATTATACTCCATCTCGGCTAATTTCAATATAGCTGCTGCTGAATGTAACATTGGGATGGAATTTTTTCCTATAACTGATCCAATAATAATGGCCTCTCGTAAAGTACAAGTACCACTCTAAAAGAATATAGTATATATTTATTAATAAAAGTTTGAAGTATTACCATAAAATACTTACTTCACACAGAGGAATAAGTATTCCTTTCATGAAAGCACCGGGTTTGAATAAAGCTTTTTTCAATGCTTGATAAAGATGAAAATTTAATTTTTTATACTCATCGATATCATCTCTAACTCTAGGTAGCAAAACAAGATTGTAGAATCTTTGAGCCATATTTTCTTTTAAATTAGATGCAAATATACGAATACCCTGATACATTGCTGCAGCACTCCATGTAGAAGGCTCTAAATCAAAAAAACAATAATTAATTAATGTCATAAAATTACCCAACTCAAGCGTAACTAACCAGTTATATACAAAATTTGCTCCCAATTTCGTAGTTTTGGAATCAATTTGAATGCTTTAGGCAATTTTCCACTTCGATATGTAGTTAACACTTGTTTAACACCTTTGTACATCTGTATTACACGTGGATCTACATCTTGTAATTGGACACCTACAAATCATATTCAATAATACAAAATATTAATTATTCGAAACTATTTTTAATCAGAACCTAACGTCATAGGTACCAGCTGCTATTAATTAGTCTTCTATTTATTTATTTTTAATTAAATAAGATAATTTAAAAAATGTTTGAAAACTTACTTTCAGCATCTGTAAATTGAGTTTGTATTTCAGTTTGTTTTTCAGTAATTTTTTCCATGATCATATCAGCTAAAGTTAATCGAGCTTCCGGTTTTTTAGACATAAACATTTCTAGAGCTTTTTCATCATCTGCATTGATTTCCTATTAAAAAAAATAGACATCAAATATGTAAAAATTATACTTTTATTTTCATTATTTTTACCAGTTGTTCATAATAATCTTCATCTTCTCCTTTGCCAAACATTGGTTTTTCTTCTTCATCTTCCTCAGAATCAGATCCTGAGCCTAATGATGTAAGTAGATTTTTGTTTGTGCCCTCTAAGATAATAGAATAACACATAAATAATTAAAGTAAACATTAAATCCATGGAGTTAATTCAAATAGTGTCATTCAACTTACCACTTTCAGTTATTTCTTGTTTTTGCTCTCTTACTTGATCCAATATACGTCTGGACAGTTGTGAACCAATAACCTAAGTTATAAAATTATCCAATAATAAACTAAAACTTATACATTTATATAGCTATACTGTATACATTTGTCGAATCATTACCTCTTCGCTTTCATCCTGACGTAACCGTATCTTTGGTTCTTTCTTTTTTGAGACTACCCGATCACCAACAATCTGATCGGCTAAATTAGGATATGGCTTGTCTACTCCACTTCTCATATTCTTTTTTTTTGTTTTCCCCATTTCTTTTAATTTTTTATATAATTAAGAAAAAAAACAATTATTAAAAAGTCACGTGTGAAAAATTAAAAACTAAACTCAACACATACTCAACACTTGTACTTCTTATCAATTATAAATGATAATAATAACATCATTAATAACAAAAAAAATGAAAATAATAACATAACGTTATCACATTATGATTGGATGTTATCATCACACTTTTCGCAGATTATCTTATAAGGCTGAGTTTATATCATTATAATTAACTTAAAACGAGATGATTAATCGACTCTTGGGATGAAAACTCTTCAAATTTAAACACCAATATACTCAATAAACATAATTATATGTTTTTCTTTTTTAATTTATAAATTCTTTTAATAATGTAGGGTTTTAAAAATGTGCTTTTACATTATCGAACGATAAAATCAAATAAAGTCAATAATTTATAAAATTGTGTACAATATATGCTATTTGGTCACACTGTTTCTGTGTGCAATAATCTTTTTTTTTTATAGGGGTCGTCCATATTGTTTTTGTTGTGAAAAAATCACTAAAAATTCTTGTTATTAATGTTATTATCGCAAATTCGCATATTTGTTTGTAATTTATGTGCTTTTTCTGTCGATTTTACATTTTAACGTGCGTAAATACGTCTCGTTCAGCGTATGATGCAGACTCAGCTGAACGTTTGTATTCGACGGCATGCAACAAGATTGTCAAAACTCCATCGTATGTAATCTCAGTGAGTAAAAATATAATATCATTAATATCCTTACTCCAAAGCTACATCTGAGCAAAACAATACTAAATTTACCGATTTGATATTCTTGTCAATGATGCACAAGACGTTTCCGAAAACTACTTATAAATTCTCTGACAATGAATCGTAGTACTTTACTATTGTTTTGTATATTCATTATTTAAGTTCATCCATTTTGAAGTTAACAATCAAATATTACGTGCATGTTACAATATTATCAAAATACATTTTTCCTTTAAATCTGCATATTTCCCATTAATATCTAAAAATGATATTGTTTAATTTAAAGTTCATGTATTTGATTCAGTGTGTTAATACTTACATATCAGGATTAGGTGGGTACTATGGTTGATCTTACCAATGATTTAAACAGAACTTACATTTTCATTATGTGTCAGAAGTCTTTCATAAATGAAATATGAATTGACATGAAATTCGTTATTGTTCAATTTTAATTTTTAATTTTCTTCGCAACTTTTAACTTAATTCTTTAAATAACAATCCAACACCCAGTACACCCCAAAATATCAACTTTGATTAAATATTTTCGTCATAGTTGTTGATTTAACCTAAAAATATTGTTTAGTTTATAACAGTATCAATAACTATTTCATAACACTAAATGTATTAAGTTTAGAACAGAAAGTGACAACTGTTATATGTACACAAATTGATAAATTGTACAGTTACCTAATACATTTATCGGCTATTGCGTCTTATTGTTAATTGTTTTCAACAATACATCAAAAACAATGTAAAAAGCAATTTAGTACTTATCTTCAGTCTTAGTACTTTAAGCTTTACCTATTAAACTAGGTTATCTTTATTTCTACAAATCTATATGCGAGGTAATATACCCATATAAAAATGTATTCTTGTTCTAAAATGACAGTAAACAAAAAATGATGTAAGGTATATTTAAATACATAAAAGCACGCGAAAAAAAAAATAAAAATAATAACCATTATAAATAAGTGAAACTGTATTATCGTGGTTTAAAAAATGATTCAGTTAATTTCATATTACCTAATACCTTACATATAAGTCATTACTTTATGATTCTAATAAAAAATGGTAACTAATAAAGTTACATTTAAAAAAAACAAATTGTGTAGGTAATTGGAAAATTACGATTTAAGCAACTGGGTATAAGCTGCTATAAATATGCCAGCCTTACCAAAGATCCTAAGGCCTCATATCATTGTATAAAATCAAAATTTAAAAATATTTTCAACATGATAATAATGGATTGATATATTTAGTATTTACCTTCATATTGATTAAAAAATGTCCAAGGTATAAGTTCAAAATCTGATTTTACACAAGTTTTTTTTTGGTTACATGTTAAAAAATAAAATATTTTGAATGAATATTAATAATTTACCTATATTTTGTTTTTGAATAAACTAAAAACAAGTTTCAAGAACAGACCTAGGTATGTAAATATTGTTAATGAATTTATTACTTAACAAAAACTGTCTGTACCTACTAATTAGTTATTGCCTGTTTTTATTTATGATATTATTACTTATATACCTATATAGCTATATTGTTCTTTAATTATATTATTTTGAATATAAGTTTTTAAGGAACGACAATTTTTGCCAAATAATTTCTGGAAAAGGCTTTCCCTTGGAATCGTCTATTCGGGTTCTAAGTATTAAAAGAAAACTCAGGTTACTGAATTCAAGTGTTTCGGCTTAATTAATTTTTCTGGATATGGTTAAATGTAAATTTATTTTGGTTAATTTGGGTGTTAAAAAAAACCCATGAGGATTTTCAATGCAAACTGATTTATCAGATTTTATTTTTACAGTTTACACAATGGTTTACGTAATGAAAAATAAAATCATGTCAAATTAATACTTACCATTAATCAATTATTTTTCTACTGAAGAAAGATCTCGTTCATTACTTATTTTTACTAAATGTATTTTTGTTGTAGTTATTTTCAATTAAGAAGGTAAAATTATTCTGATTCATTGGAAAATAAATCTTCCTTTTATAGATATCACCTACCTAAGATAAATCTTAAACCATGAATACGATAATAGATTATTTTAACTTCTAGATTTTTATATTGAAATATTATAGATAAATATAACGTAATTAATTCCCAATAAAATAAGTTATTTAGGTATATTCACCTAATATTAATAAATAAAAATCAGTTTTGTTGAAAGTTTGAAATAACCCGGCTTTAAACAGATCTAGGCTTTACCTAGCCAGGTATTTGTCACTTCATAAAACATCAAGTATTATTTAGAATTTTGAAAATATTTATTTTTCTATCTGTACCTATATACCTATTTAGTTTATTAAACAATATTAATTTATCAGCCAAAGAAACCAGTTCTAGAATTAAACTTTTCAACACATGATCACCCTTGGATCAAAATTAATTTGGATGTGAAGGGACCAAACCCCAACCAGATCAACCAAAATCAGTTTTAAAATATAAGTTTTGGATAAGTAAAACCCCGGGTAAAACTACTTGATCTTAAAAAATAACTTAAATAAGATATAAATAGCTATCTACTTAGTTTGTTTAAGGGTTGTGAAAAAGTATTTATTTTTTGGTATATCGACTCAGATGTCCTGAAAATGTAGGTAGAAAGTTAAATATTATTATTGTTCAAATTTATCTTTATTTTAAATTAAAAATTATAGGTATTTTCATATTAAATTTTTTAATTAGGTATACCTATTTTTTCAGACTATGGGGATTACAGTTTTTAAGTAAAAATAACTGTAAAACAATAAAAAAAAATTGGAGAAAAAAATGGAACAAAAATTATGGATATGGATGTGGTGTATTATTGTATTATTTGTATTGCTTGTAACAAATTGTAGTTGTGCTAGCTACAAAAAATATGAAGAAACCAAATGCCACTTTTACAACCAAAGTAATTGTGAAAAAAATAAAAATGAAAAAGATTGCACTACTGCCATTCAAAACTGTAAATCTGGTGAAAATGATAAACCATCATATTGTTATGTAGTTTGGATGAACGATACCAAGACGAATAAACTAGAAATTAAACTTAAGGTAATCTAACCTAATTTCAAATTTGTATAGAATATTGTGTTTAATTTGATCATGTTTTTATTTTAATAACTATTTACAGGGTTGTTTTTTAAACAATGTTGAATGCCAAGGCCAAAAACAATGCAAAGATAAAAAAGAAGAAATCAAACCTAATGGCTTAATGTTTTGTTGTTGCGATGGTGATTTTTGTAATTCGGAAATTATGTGGGACCCTATACCTACAACTCCTCGAATAGAGACTACATGTAAATAACACATATAATATAATTTATGTAAACAATTTAACAATAAATAAATTTTTCTATCTTAGCTGCAAAACCATTACGTGATGAGAATGAATTAATACATACTATAGTGTTTTCTACCATACCTTTGGTAGCTGTTGCAAGTATGTTTCTATTTGTTTATTGGGTTTACAAACGAAGAAAAATACCTCAATTTTCTCATGTAAGTACATTAAATTCTTCTTTTTCTTTGGTAGTAATTACTTTTTGTTAGATAAATATTTTTTGTCACGCCTGCACCGAAAGTTTAGTTTTCAATAACAGTTAAGCATTGGAAAGCCAATTTTCTTCATTCAGCTGGTGGTAAAGTGGGAATCCCTAAAAGTACCAGGTGTTAAACTGGATTCCCCAAAAGTGCTAGTCATTTCCCCTGTGTAACCAACCACTGATCAATGAACGCAGAGACGTGACAAAAAAAATAGTATGTGTGGCTCGTGCGGAAAATCAATTTTAGTCTTGGGTGAAATGTAGCCCTCGCCTTTGATAGCTCACTTCCTATCCTTGTCACACAATTATTATCACGTTTAGTACTTGTATTGTATTTTAGATTAGAAAACAAATACAAATTGTAAATTAACAATTTATAAGAATTTATAGTTAGGTTTGTAATGTGTATGAATAACGATTTGCACACAACTTTCTATTTTAAGCATATTTCTGTATTTAAATAAATCCCAAAAATCCAGAAAACTTTGTTCCCCAATTTTTTTTTGGATTTCAGTATCTCCTTAATTTAAATTATTCCGTACTCTATAAATCAATTAAATTAAAATTATTATTATTTTTATAAATCTGTGATCTACTAAAAAAAAGATTTAATATGCTTAAACTTAATACTAAAAACTTGAAAAAAAATTCTTTAGTATCATCATTATATTTAATTCAATAATCAATTCATTACATTTTGTATAGTTATTCTTAATCTACAATTCAAAAATAATACAATAATACAAATGGTTTTTTTTTTTTTAACATTACTTACTTTGGAATTTAAATCTTTAGTGGGTAAGTTAAGCTAATGATATACATCACACAAACCGTTTGCTTTCATTTTGTTTAATTTTTATAACAAATTATTTCCTTGTATTTAGGTTCCGTCGTCTGATAGCTCCCACTTGGGAAATTGTTCTCCAATACTTAGCAATCGTCCAATACAACTTGTTGAAGTGAAGGCAAGGGGTCGTTATGGTGCTGTTTGGAAAGCTCTTCACAAGAAAGATACAGTAGCTGTTAAAATATTCCCTCCTCAGGTAACAATTTTAATATTATTATTATTATTATTTTTTTTTTTTTTTTTAACTTATATATATTATTATTTTGATTCAAGGATAAAAACTCATGGTTGGTTGAACAAGACATTTATCAATTACCACACATGCAACATGACAATATGCTATCCTTCATTGGAGCTGAAAAACATGCTAGTGTTATTGAAGGTGCCAAAAATGAATATTGGTTGATTACCGCTTATCATGAATATGGATCATTATGCGACTACTTAAAATCTAATATATTAACTTGGGATCAGCTTTGTCATATTGCCCAGTCTATGGCCAGGTAAAATATTATACAGGTTGTTTAACATCTCCAGGTTTTTTAATTACTATTTTGTTACAGGGGTTTGATGCATTTGCATGAAGAGATTCCATCAGAACGA
This sequence comes from Nasonovia ribisnigri, assembly GCA_027563435.1. Taxonomy (NCBI): domain Eukaryota; kingdom Metazoa; phylum Arthropoda; class Insecta; order Hemiptera; family Aphididae; genus Nasonovia; species Nasonovia ribisnigri. The sequence goes on from JANEHU010001153.1 coordinate 10,574, forward strand.
TCAGATCAGTATAAGCCAGCCATTGCTCATAGAGATTTTAAGAGCAACAATGTTTTACTAAAACATGATTTAACTGCGTGTATCGCTGATTTTGGTCTTGCTTTGGTTTTTCAGCCTGGCAAGTCGTGTGGTGATACACATGGGCAGGTAAATACCCATTTTTACCTCCAACGATGAGGGATACAATTAATTTTATTTATTATCTAGGTTGGCACAAGAAGATACATGGCACCAGAAGTACTAGAAGGAGCGATAAATTTTTCCAGGGATGCGTTTTTAAGAATAGACATGTATGCATGTGGGTTAGTACTATGGGAATTGGCAACTAGATGTACAGCACAACAAGGTGCTATACCAGATTATAGGTTACCTTTTGAAGAAGAAGTTGGACAACATCCATCATTGGAAGACATGCAAGAATGTGTAGTACATAAAAAATTAAGACCTGCTTTTAAAGATAGCTGGAAATCACATCCAGTAAGAAATTATAAAAAAATTATCTTAATATATTGCGTCTAATAATATATGACACTGTTAAAATTATTTTTAGGGTTTAATAGCTCTGTGTGATACCATGGAAGAATGTTGGGATCATGATGCCGAAGCTAGGCTGTCGGCATCATGTGTAATGGAACGCATTACATGGCAATGTCGTCAATACAATGGAACAGCAGTAACATCGTTAGCACCATAAAATATTTTATTTGTATAATATACATCAGCTACCTAGCTTCTGCAGGAGAAGACATTGGTGTTTCCTTTTATGTAAGTTAACTATCTAAGTAGCTTTGTAAACTCCTCAATAAGTAATTTGATTGTTGATGTACATAAGTAGTAAGTGAATTCCTCCAGATCACTCACCACTTCCTTACCCTAATAATGTTTTATTTTTAATCTTATCAATATAGATTATGTTTTCCATGTTCAGTGACAATATTTTTAGAAACAACTCTTGTTGTAAGTTGTGGTAATGTATAATTATATACAAAACAATATAGGGAGAGATTCTCCAAAAGAACGATCACTTACTACTTAAATATATTTAGGTATGTATCAGTTTTTTTTTAAATTAATTGTCTTAAACAACCCTGTGAACATACTAAAGGAGGATCTGGAATAATTGTATTTTGCATATTGGAAAAAATCAATTTTATTGGAATTTAGTTTTACTGATTTATACAATATTATTAAATACATTTTGACTAATACAATTTATTTATCAGTTATTTGATATATTTGTCATACTGTTAATCTGTCTAAAGGCAACTTATAAAATAACTTTACTATTTTAGTTGTCAATATTTTTGTCATGAATTTTTTTATTTATGTCACACATGATGTATGTATGGCGTACACAAAATATTTTACTAAAATTGATTTTCTCTATTTGTATGTGTATCTTAAATTAATACCATTATAGTTAATAATTATTATATTTGTCTACCTCAAGTTATCCACTCTTATATAAAAAAAAAATGTGCCAATAATCTTAAGGTGGTATTTACTGAGTGTAATATGTATATTGTACATAATATTAGTCAAAAGTAAGTTTTTAATTGTATTTATTAAATGAGTTTATAGAAATATTTGTTAATTGTAACAAATCCAAATGTTTAAGCTAAAAATAATTACTTAACAACAATACTTTCACGTCCTAATTTACTTTATTATTTATCCCATAGTTTTTTCAAGTTTAATTTTTAGTCACTATGAGTATAACTATATAACCCTTAGTTTTAATGTTATAATAATTATTGTCAATGTACAAAAGGGTGCCTCGAATAATCAGCAAAAATAATAAAATGTAAATGACTTGTAAACTCTTCTGTATAGTTAAAAGAAACCTAATAATATATTGTTACCTATGTCACTATTAGTTTCATAAACAAATTGTACAATATTTTTTATTTGAACTACTTAAATTAGTTGCAATTTATATGACATGTTAAATAAAATATATTAATTAACAGAATGATGAAAAATCTATTTTATCGAGCACCCCTTATTTTTGTGTGGTGAAAAGGGAGGGGGGGTAATATTTTTAGCATAAACTCATTGTGGTTTTCTGTAAAAAATTACTGAATGTTTTAAATATTTTTAAATTTAATAACTTAATTGATTCACAAATTGTATTTTTTATTTTAAAAATACAAACAAGCTAGTGAACACATGACAAAACAAATTTTAAATTACAAAGTGTTATGATAAGAATACTGTTTTTCTCATGTACTGAATTATACATTATTTAAACTTATAAACTGTAGCTAAGTAAATATTTCACATCATTTTAATTTTATCTCCCTTGGACTCGTTTCATTATTGTTGCCATGTTATATTTAATCTGTAAATGTGCTGTATTTTATTTAAAACAATATATTAATATAATAATTATGTTTAAGGTTATAATATGTCTATATAAGCCTAAAACAAAATTTATGACACAGGTATTGAAATATATTATAGCTAAGATATTATTGTATAATGTGTAGATATTATATAAGCAGGGCCGGCCAGCAAAAGCTATGTGTGATGATGCGAGGAATTGCCCAGGGGGTCACCTACGGAAAGGCTCAGAATTCAAAAAAAAAAAAATAAATATTTTTATTTAACTTTATTTTAAAATTTATTAAAATACATTTTCACATTTTAATTCATTTTTTTCATAACCTTTTGTAATTATGAGTTATATACCGATAATTGATATATTGTCAATGATAAGTGTAATATGCATACACTTCTAAGTTATAACAGTAATAACAATATTTTACAGATATCATACACCAAGCTATTATTTATGAAAGTTGATAGGTACTTATTGGTCTTGATAGTTACATTATAATATAGGTACCAATCAATTAACTTAAATATTTCTAATAAAATGAGTGTTAAAAATCATAATTATTTTTGGAACAAATAAAAGTTTAGTTTCAAGTTCCTTAAATTTGTATTTGTTTGTAGCCTAATTCTTGATGTGTATTTAGCCCCATAATTAATAAAACATCTAAAAAGCTCAACAACCTAAATAAAATAAATATAAATAATACTGGACTAAATTTAATTATTCTAATTATTGTATGTCTATACAAATAAAGACGTATCATATTTGAAAATTTGATCGGCTCTGTATATGAATATTATAAATTCATATTTAATTAGCTTGTTTATACTTGAGATTATACTATTAAAATTACTTAAAATGAAAGTAGTGTAACAATTTTAAATTTTATCTGTCATTGTTGTTTAATTTGGTTGTTTTTATTTGGCTATGGTTGTATAATTGTTTAATAAATTACATCTAGGTTCTAATATTGTATAAAATAGTTCCTTTATTATAAATAAATCTCTCCTTTTTTATTTGTATTTTATAATTAAAATTACTATATTTTTTTTTTTTTTTTTTTTGTTCCTTACAAAATATTTTATATAAGTTAGTACAATTACAAGCAAACTCCAAGACTGCTGCTTCATACACAATAGTTGTTTACATTCAAAAAATAAATCTGCACATAATTTTTTTACATAATTAACTACAAAAATAATGTACATAGAAAAACAGAATAAATTGTAAAGTATTTACATTTATATTTTAAACATTGTTAAAGAGTGTTTAATTTTTTTATTTTTCAAATAATGCAGACTTTATTTTATTACAACTATTACATTTATATGACGTGTAATACCGATATGTTTATATATGTGTGTGCCAGTGAGTGTGTGTACGTGCATTTATGTTTATGTGTTTAATATAATGTAAGGCTTATAATAATTTTTGTTCTCCTTTTTTCACAGTACAGGGTGTGGATATTTTGAAGGTTTTGTTTTAATGGATGGTTTGTTGCCAATTAAATTAAAAAAACTAAATACAAATTTGTGAAAGAGGGCAAAAAAATTATTTTGAACAAATAATTTTTATTTTTTAACATTTTTGTGAGTTTTACCTTTTTAATGACTCATTTACGTCCTTGTAGCATTTAAAAAGACATGCAAATTTGGATAATTATATTCTTTAATTTTTCCAAAACAATATTTGTATACAAATGTAATGTCATATTTTCATTAAAAGCCTAAAATAATTAGTATATTTATGTCATAAATTAGTTATTAAGTTTTTAAATAGTTATAATGGAAAAATATTTACAGATTTATTTGTTTAAACGAATTGTAAATAAATTAATTGTGTGTGTAATATAATTAGATTTAAATACCTAATTTGTTATTTATTTTAAATCAGACCATTGTCACTTTCCGACAAACTAGACTCACTGCAGCTGGAACCTGTACTATCTGATTCCTCATCCACTAAAAATTAAAAAAATATTCAAATGTGTTATCTTAGAAAGGCTACAACAGTAAATGGCACTGTCTATCATTTTATTGCCTGAGCCCACATAGACCTAATATGGTAAAAAACCAATTAAATTTTGATTATATGGTTAAAATCTTTGTATCAACATTTATCTTGAAAAAATTTCTGAAAAGAACAAAATGAGTGTACACATAATCTCTATTTTGATGTACAGACTTTTAAGAAAATTAGTTATTATATGGTAAAAACTTTCTTAAAAATTAAATATAGCTTTGTACCAGTAAGCATGAATAATAAATTATAATTGCACTTTACACATTTGTCCCTCAATTCCAGCTGTGTATTTTGGTGTGGCTATTGGATTTAATTCTATGTGTGTTAGGTGACAATTTACTGTTGCATGATATGAACATTTATTAATATTTTCAACAGATATAATGCGGTGTACTCACTCATGTTAATTTTTTTTGTAAGTAGTTCGTGAAAAGTTATCATTGTCTCATTTGTCTGTTCGAAGCTCAATACTATAAATAAATAATGTAAAACAACATCCAATTATGTTCATTTATGTAGTTTAGTATTTTACTTGTGTTGCAGAAATCCAATGCAGTACTATAGTTTTTAGCCACCAATGCACTATGCATCTGTAATATTATTAAATAATGTTCTACTAGTATATTGTTTTAATTTGATAGTGTCTTAATTATGATTAGTATTACTATTACATATTACTTTTATGAAGAAATCCACTGGTGCTCTTTTGGGTTCAGACATTTTAACTAAAGTACATTTTTTGTTTGTGTATTGTTTATGCGTACATAGTTACGTGGTTTCTATAGAAACAAACAACCTCATAAAGTCTTGAAGTTACCTATACTATTTTCTACTGTTGTAAACTTGTAACCTGTAAGTAGTACCTATACTGATTACTGATATACTTGCAGCTTTCACTAAATATTATGTTGAAATATGACAATTTTATTATTATTTGTTGCATAGGTGTACTTAAAATTATGAAAATGACCTATTAATATTTTTGACAATATTATACCTATATTGAATATTAATAGTAAACTAGCTTTGCTCAGAGTATCAAAATTATTTTTCGAATACGACGATTTAAAATTATAATAATAAAAATAATATTATGTACTGTGCCAAAATAACCATCTCATCACTGTACATCCTTTCTGCCAGCTGCTTTTTTTTATTTCAAAAACACGGTGGCAGTAAAAGTTTCGTGCAATACTTGATACTTCTATAGATTGATAGTTAAACACAAAATTTTCTTCATCCATTCTTTATCTAGAATGAAAATTATTCCCATTTCTCGGTAACAATTGTACCTATTCTCAGTATAAATTCCTGACTATTTTATGGTTGACCTAGCTTTAATCAGAATTTTATTTCGCCTCTTCAACGATTTATTATTGCTGTCACATTTAATGACATCCCTCCCAACAGCTTAGCGCTGATCCATAATAAATGATACATTTATACCGCTTAAGGGGATAGATTATCTACAATTCGTTTGTTTATTTATATCCAACTAACCCAAAGGCCAAGACCATAGATTACCAATAATAATACATAGGTGGTAGGTACCTAACTTCCTACTCATATATTATAATTTAATACCTAGTTTATTTATTAGTTTTAGCCATATATACGTAGATATAAGTAATACGGTATAAAATCAACGCAAAATTATAACCTGTTCTTCGGTAGTCTATTTTTTTGCTTTCAGAATTTTATGATTAGGTACCTCCTAATATTTTCTATTTAGGTAGGTATAGAATAATAAGGATATTAAAAAAAAAAAAAAACACCTCTACAATCTACGATAGCCACCTCCTTCCCACCAGGAATCGGGAAGACAGAACCTACTTATACTTTTGATAATTACAATTTATTTGTATTCAATTAGATTTTGTCCAAAGGAATCTGTATACCATTACTAGTTATGTAGCCAAGTTAGTATAGGTGTAGGTACAGACTACAGGGTGTAACAAGAAGACCTAAAAAAAATTATGCTACGTATGACAAAAATTATGAAAATTATATGGTTAGTAAATAATTTAAGAAATATACTCATGTCAGGAAATTCCCAAAAATAATATTTTGAAAAAATGTATTCCGTTGTAAATAAATTTACTCAAAAAAAAAATGTTATTTAAAAAAATTCGAAAAAATAAACTACTTGACTCAGATAAATGTTTTTTACCATCGAAATTATTCTTATAATTAAATTTACAAAATGGCTTTATTGAATTTTTTCAAAAAAAAAGTACCTTTTAAAAATCAAAATAATTTTTTTTTATATCATACGTGTAACGCAAGTGTCTATAAATTATACATATAATTTTAAAATATTATTTAGTACAAAAGTAATTTCATCCGTCTGGTCTTCCTGTCACAGCCTGTATATGGTAGGTATCTATAATATACCTACACATTATATACCTATACTCCGTAAATGATGATTCAGACGAGAATAATTTTTAGGCCAAGTACACTTTCTAAACGACTTTTTACCCCGACCTAAAATTGTGAGTACAACTATAATAACATATTATTCACTTATTCGTGTTTATATTATACCTATATATATATTAACCAACAAAATAGAAAGTGATTTTGTTTCTGGAAATTAATTTAGCTTCTATAGTCACTGTCTGGTAGAAACTGTTGTTTTAATATTAAAACATGAATTATATTGTCTGATGTCATCCTTGTATTAATCTTTATATTTTTTAAATCAACTATCTATACCTCTTACCAGAGATCCATATGTTTAAGACCTTTCACAAAGTAAACATTATACTATATACCATGGCTACATAACAGGTTTGCAAACGCACATAAAACTTAGGCTTTAATCGTCTTGGCCCGTTATTATTGTATAGGCACTATATTTTAACGAAATTATATTATAATTTATTATAACCCTAGTAATTATATTAGTGAATGCCATTTTGTTTTTTATAATTATTAAATATTTTAATATTTTAAAATTATAGTTATTAAATATTAATATTATTAAGAGCACGTCACATCGGAATGGGTTATTATCCTCAGTCTCAGAAACTTATGCAATGTACAACAAATTCGCGCTAATCATTAATCAACACCAATTTCGTGTTGTTAGCTTTTATACTATTGATTGAATTAACCTTTAAATATCGTGAACTTTAAAGTTAGGACGTTATCTGTGTTGGTTCGTCTGTTTTTTTTTTTTATGATATTTCTATTCATAAACGAGTTGCTAGCAAAATATTATAGTTATAAAGAGTGCGTTAAATAATAATAAACATGAGTCGTACAATATAGCAATACATTTAACTCTTCAAAACTCGCTTGATAATTAAAATATTTTAAAAATCTGACGTACAAATACAGATAAAATTCTTATCTCTAAGTTTGATAATAGAAGTCAGCTCACTTTGATATTAAAGCTAACCACACAAAATTGGTTCCGCAGTTCCTTGCGATGTTGTACTCTTGAAAGTGTGTAGGAGACATGCCATGCTAATTTGCTACCTAAATTATAAAACTTTAAAATAAATAAATTGTATATTATTTAGCCCGCATAATTTACTGTATAATATTATTATAATTTGCCTCTCGCGTTTCTCCCCGTCTGTATTTGTTTCTATTTAATATTTTTGAAATGCGAATTGCGAATATGGAAAATTATTTTTTAAGTCAATTTTTTTTGGCACCTACTAGAAGTAGTATAGGAAAATTTGAATCTAAATAATTATTTGAATAAATACATTGTGTTCGAATGATTTTTTAGCAGATTTATGGTGCTCTATCTAGTATCTGTGTCACACAAATGGATAATTCATGCCCCATGGTCCACAGATTATTAAATAAAGCTGATTTATACTTGAATAATCATGTAGGTACTTGTATACAGGGTGACTCACCAATCATGCTCACCCCTTTATTTCTTCAATAATGCAGTTATTCTAAATCTAATTTTTTGAATTTTTAAATAACCTACCTTAGGACCATATTTTAAAATTCTTGAGAATTTGTATATTATTTTAGGCTTGGGGTGTCCTGTTGAGATACAAACTTCTGTTTTTTAAATAAAATCCCCCTTTTCCCATTCCAAAAACTGTACTTAGAATTACAATTCGGTGTCTATTTGTTTTTATGAAATTAATCGCAATTTCCATTCAACTGTTTACGACATGCATTTTGTAAAATATTTGCTCGGGTTTGTAGTGGATGAGACAAAAAATAACGTAAAAATCAACTTTCGAATACACCACTTATAAAAAGCAGGGAGGTGGGTGTCACTCTACTGTACAGTAGGTTACAAGTGGGTCACTAATGGATGGTGTTAAATCTGAATTCAATGATAAAATATCATTGTATATTTATTTACGAAAAACGATTCTGAGCGAAGACGGTTTGTCAGCCTATATAGGATATTTTATATTAGGTGTATTTATATTGTTAATACGGTTTCCGAAAAGTTGAATTAATATTATTTGCGTATTATAATATTTAAATATTTGTATATAATAATATATACTTCAAGTATAATACTTGAGAAATTTCAAGAATAATCTTTTTAAATTACAACAAAATTACTAAAATCGTTATTCTTGATAATTTAATATGTAATTTTGTCCAAATTTGAACTAGAAATAAATTGTTTATATATTTTTTTTAGATGTTTTGGTTATAGAATTAACTACTTACATTGTTTTGAATTTTTAATCTTAAGCGGTAAGAGTTGAACATTTAATACATTTATTTAACTACTAAATAATTTGAACATTTTCAATTTGATACATTTCGTCAACATTTGAACTTTAAATGTTTATAAAAAAAAACGTGCCTAGTGTCCGTATATATCCATAGTAAATTTATGTGACACAAATTGAGTATGCATACAGACATGACATACCTATGTGTTTTTAATATTATATTTTCAACTGTAACAATAATAATGGTTTGTATTAAATTTTCAAGCTTATTGAACCAACGAATACAATTTAATAACATATTATATTGACTAAAAAAAATTGAAAATCGAAAATTTCTGTAAACAGTGAACTTATTTTTTCATGAATTTAAGAGGTATCCGGACGTTTAGATTTTAAGAATGTTATTAATGTTAAGTTATAAATTTTTAGTTAAAAAAAAAACAATATACCTATTAACTCTAAATGTTTAAAGTTAATATATGGAGTAGATTATTAACTTAACTCTGTTTACATGAAGTTAGTTAATTGTTCTTAGATTATCGTCTGGATCATTGCAGCACGTATTATATTGTGATTGTGCAACTTTAAATTTATTTGAAATAATTACTAAACTTCTTATTAAAAAATATACATCCCATATAGGTACTAAACCTATTCCTTTTTATTTACACTGTAGCTGAAGTGGCTTATAGGCCTTATGCATTATACGCTTGTGTCAACTGAATTATTAAATCCCCGCCAGGAATATCTACATATTTGTTGTTCGCTTGATTTTATTTAAAATCATATTGTACGGAATGTATAGCATGAAAAAAAAAAGTTATTGATTTGTCTTAATAATTACGAGTATACACATGATTTTAAATAATGAGAGGCAAACGTTGGGTGTCGGCGAATTAGCCGATTGCGGTGAACTTTGGCATCGTCTAATCAATGGCCATAAATATAGAGTCGATTGTCGATGAATAATACTTTTTTCAAAGTTTCAAACCTGGAGGTTGTTTTGGTGGAACCGATTAAAATCCTCTCTGAAATATTATTATCAATAAATATTTTAATTAAACAATTTAATTGGTTCAAGAATTATCTGAGTCGTCAAATACCTATTTTTTTGTCAAGCAGGATGATATGAATTGTAGGTATCATCTGCTTAACTGCGTATTTATTGAAATCTTAAAAATTCGTAGAAGCATTTTATAATATTATTTCAACATCAATTTTTAAAACAAACTGTAATATACGAAACAAAAATATTGTTTGTTAAAATACGATGGCGAAAAATAAAAATAAAAAGTGTTTTGAAAGTATTTAAAATACAGCACTTGTCAACAAGTATTTGAAAGGTAGGTATTTAAGTATTATCCGAATACTTAACAAGAATCCTGTAAAGGTAGCGGATAATGATACGCTTATAAACATTTGTTTATTATATAAAAGCATGCGTACCTATTAAATATTGAAAATATAGGTAGGAATCAATGACTATCCAAATTTAGTTACAATATACTTACAACGATACAAATATATCCTGCAACTATTATGGACGCATGCAGTAATTAATTTAAGTAAACACCTACTGAGTTGTTGATCCACTACCCGCTCTGTTTTAATTAAAACTAAACTCTATATAGTGCACATTATATTATAGCCTATTAGGTATGGCTTTTATGCTGCGGGGGTGGTATTTTTAAAAGAATGAAATTAGACGGAAAAATTGAATCTTGAGTGAATCTTTAACAATGTGTAAAAAATCACACCGCGGACCGATGTCACCATACTGGTTATAAAATATAATTACCATAGATTACTCACTGCTTGGACTGTGCGGTGTGTGCCTTTGTGAAGAGCTAATAAGGCTAGTTGTGACGGATTTCGCTAGGATCGCTGGGAATCAGTTTGAACTAGTTCGCACCGGAAAATTTTAACAGACGCACCACAATACTACTCCAACCAAGAATTTATAACACAATTGCTTTTAGTTTACATGGTTTTAAAATGAATCTCTTTAAAAAAGTTTGTTTTATTTATTTTATTTTACATCTGACATTATTGTTTGTGTATTCCTACGAGGATCACGATAATGAGAGGTCCAAGTATGATGGAAATGTTCCAAATGACATTAAGACTTGCAACATTTCGTGGGAGACGTCTATTATGTCAGAACCATTTCCTACTTGCCGGATATTGTGTAAAGGGAGATGCATGCTTTTGAGTAGAACTACCCAATGGCGTTGTAAAATGTCAAGTAACGGAATACTTGAGAATTGCCACTGCTGTAATGGTGAGTTTTAAAAACTACATATACCTATAACGATAACCTGTGTATTACAGTATTACATAAATACATTATTATTTTCATTCACAATAGATGACACTGTATATTTTTTCGATGGTTTCTTTCTCTGAGTGCCGAATCAGCAGGATGAATTCTATAATATATGAAGCAGTACCAATACTATTGAAATGTTCAAATTAATCGATATTTTATATAATAATAATATAACAGATACTAGCCTATATGTATTTAAACCTAAGTAGGCTGGCGCAGGGTTGGGCATATCATAGTTTCATGTAACTAGGTTACTTTTGGAACTTCTAACTAGTTACATACTTTTCTGTAGTTCTATGACTGTATATGAAAGATATAAGTTATATTGTGTTTTGATAGTTCATAAATGAGACTGCAAAAGCAAAAAAAAACCGTTTAATTCGTCAATTTTTTTATAATTATTAATCTGGCCAGTGGATATTCAGGCGATATATCACCATATTTTCATAACGACAATAAATTTATTTTACTTAGCCCGTGGCAGGTCAATAATTTTTCATACATTTACCAATGTAACTATTAACTTTAAATGTAACTTATAACCAGTAACAATATAATGTATACCTAACTTGCCCAACCCTGAGACTGAGTGACCCTTTCCATTTTATTTTATGGATATTCACTTATTTTCACTCATTTATATAACTCCGTCGATTATTGTATATCTGTATGTACCTACATTAACTAAAATACTAAACATTATAAATTTAAACATTTGTCAAACTAATTTTTATATTATACTCAAGTTTATATTTTATGTTATATTAACCCAAATTGTTATTGCGGAATAACGTTTATTATAATAAATAAAATAAAAGATTTATTATTGTATTTCATGTAAAGAATTGCGTATTAAATTAAAAATATTATCTATCTATATTATTACTTACTATTTTAATACAAACAACTCATACTTCTATGGTCATTATAAATAATTGTGTCGTTATTGATTATTAATAATTAAACGAATAAACTACAAAAATAACTCTATCAGCTCTGGATTTCAACGTATATCTTGCATAGGGATTTTGCAAGTATATGTTATTTTCCCCATATTTTAATATTTTTAAGAAATTCTTTAAGTAATTAAGATATATTTCATTTTTCATTTTAAAGATCTGTCTATGTGTATTTAATAAATTATTTTAATCTATATTTATATTCATTACTTAGATTATACATGTACATTGTACATGTATCTTAATCTATATTATTTTTAAATAATATGTAACTGTTTTGTACCTATAGGTAGTTAATATATAATTTGAAAGTTTTTCCCTTAATGATATAATTAATGTGAAATTTAAATTTAAATTCAAAATGTTATGTTAAATATTTCAGATTACTTTTTTTTATAAACATGATAAAATTAAAAATAATACTTTATAAATAAATAAAAACTAAAAATAAATAAATATTAAATACGAACCTTTAAAGTTTAGTCACATACACATATGTACATTAATGTTGTACCTCGCCATGAGGTAAGTACCTAATCTCAAAATACGCAATAATGCAGTATATGGTATATCCATTGAAATTTGAAGTATCTGCTTACTAAAATAATCGAATGCACACGCCTGCACACACTCACTAAAGTCAATTCTCGTATTCACATTATTTACACATCGATACATATTATGTACCTAATTCCAAAATATAAGACGTACAAAAGTAAACTCAAAATATAGATATAGGTACAATACACTTCCGCATGCGAAACGCCAAGTCAAAATATCATAATATACACATACATGGAAACGCAAAATACCGTCTTCACGCTCACATGCAAATACAAAAATTCATATCCACGAAAATTGTACCAAGGGTTAATATACCCAAATATACACGCACATTATATGTTTGTATTGTATAGTTTAATACAATAATATTTCGATAATACGTTATGTTCGCTACAAATATAAACAGTAAATGCCGCTATACGGTAGACATAGATAACTATTAAATGTAATATATTATATTATTGTATTATTATCACTGCAGTATCACAGAAATGTGAAATGACATTTCATCTACAATCTATCTACCTATATTCTATGGTACAATACATTAGGTGTCGAGCGTGTTTCTTGTCAATGAGTAAGTCACTGTAACTATATGTAATGAGTCAAATTTGAAGTCAATGATCGATCATATTGTGCACGAAAATCAATTCTGGGCGGTGTGTCAGTCTATATTTCAAACTGCCAAACTGGATATATCATTTATATTATATTTGTATTGCTAGTGGTAATTTATTTTGATATTATAGTAACATGATGGATTGAACTAATTATTACCCAAAACGATTAACATTTATCATAGTAATTATGATATAATTATTTTAATATTATTTCCATATGGAATTAAACTGCGTCATATTATACAGCTTACAGCTGCAATTAACTTATATTATCTTTAAAAATCTGCAGTGTACCGTAAAATGGTGTAAATATGTTCATAATTTATAAATGGCTTAAAATTCATTTAGATGTTTCAAAAATGTCATTGTGTATTCATCTTCTTCTTCTTGTCGTGTTCGGCGCTGGGGCTATATGCTATTAAATTAATAAATTCATAAAGTAATCTAAAAATAAAGTATGTTAAAATATAGAATATAAAATAAATGTTTAAATATTTTGTTTTAGCCAGTGAGTGCATTGATATTGCCTTTTCGTTGGCTAAAGCCAAGTCGTCGGTCGTGCATCCTGGCGGAGGACTCACTGCTGTAATAAATGATCGTCTGATGGGTCTTCGCCACATTCGTATAATAGTTTGTCCGGTTCTTTCTGGTATCTCCATTTCATAATGTTTGCTTTTGTTTTAAGCCGGGCATACACTACCATTCAAAGAATGACAATCAGAAATGCATTTATATTAACCTGTAAAAATTGACAATCTGGTTGATGAATTTCAAACATATTTGGTTTGATAGGAAGATTGACAATCACAGTTGCCAATGTATGCCCGGCCTTAGCTAATCCTGCTCTTAACCTATTTAATGTATTCCATAAATCCATGGTTGGTTTCCTACTGCAGCGATACATGTTTTTCACATTTTGTAGCTCTTCTCTCCATTTTAATAATAATAATAATATACCATACATACATATAATGGTGAAAGTTTCAAAACCCTCCGAATAATTTTTTTTGAATTACAACAAAATATCTAAAACGACTAAAACCATAATTTTTCATTTAATGTCTAATTTCGTCACCATTTGATCATTAAATTTGTTCAACAAAAAAAATGTTGCAAATGTATATTTGATATTTTTAGCGGTTTCTGCAGTCTGCGAGAACTTATTTATTTTATTTTTATTTTTATAAATTACCAGCAATCGTCTTTTGCTTAGATAGAAACATATTATAAAATTATATCACAAAATAGTTACTAAGATAAGTATTAAAATGACCATAATATAAAAACGATATAACAGTGAACAGTGATAATAATTAGACAAATATAGCTATAGCCCTATAGGTAAGTACGAATATGTTATAAACTTATAAATAGTATACGAATCGTATCATTCTGAGGAGGGGTGCGTTGCGGCAAAGTTATATCAACTGGTTGGTATACTTATGTAAAAAATGCCCTTAAATCGTGTGTTTCTGCAGGAACCGTGGATGCTGATGAGTTTCTCTAATAAACGAGGTGTCTCTATAACTGTCCATTTAATAATGAACAGGGATAAAACGATAACTAAGGGTCTGACTTCTAGATGATATAGTGATCTATGATAGAACCTCATTTTAGCCTGACAGTCGTGGGGTGGATAAACAATGTTTAAACAGTACCCAGCACATACTTATGTATTACATATATATTAAAGATTTTGGTGTTCAAATTAAGTACCTATATACCTACGCACTTATTTAATCACAAATTAATTTACCTACATATTTTTGTGACTGATCGAGGAAGTGCAAATAATATAGCATACCAAATTTACGTTTAGCAGTTCTCATTTAGTTTCATTATTTTTAATATTAGAGTCAATTTATCTATAATTAAACTTAAATGTTACAAAATATTCTGTGGTTCGTTGTAAATGTTTTTTCAATATTTTAATTTTGAAGCAAGTTACATAAGTGTGTAAAATATTACAATTTAAAAATACATTCTCATTATTTATACCCACAGGTCACTACAAGCCACTCTAATAATAAAATATTGAAAATGCACTTCCGTATTCCAACAAACTACAGAATATGTTATTCCTTTTAAGTTATATGATATTTAGGTAACTCACTATCATATTGAAATTAAAGAAGTTAATGTGGACTACTGAACGTTAAATTGCTATAATACGAAATATGAAATTGTAAGGCAGGCACGCGGACGAGATGATTTTTTAAACGATTAAAAAAAATTTACTAGTGTATTTTTGATATTTTTAAATCGATACTACTCATACTCAGGTTTTTCTAACTTATTATTAATATTAGACTTATTATGAAGAATTTTTAGGTATATTAAATTGTCACGGGTTTTTTAGCTTTAAAATGTTATCATACATATAGTATTCCAAGATCATACTACGAAGTATCTTGGATAGAAGAAAACTACGTATAGTATATAATGACATCACAGAACCTATCATATCTTATGGAATCATTGGTTGGGGTGGGGGTTATGAAAATGTTTTAAAAAGTTTACAATCTAATCAAAATGCGCTTTTAAGAATAACTTTTATAATACGGACTATACACACACACACACACTGTCGATTTATTCAACAAATTCTATGTTTTGACAGTATGAGGAAAATGTATTACAAAGTCGAGGTTAATTATCTAAAAAAACATTATCTACTTAACTTTGTAAAAAATATTTTGTTGTAAACCGAAATAATAAAACAACTACTGAGTTGCAATTTGAAACCGCAGGATCTAAAATGACAAACATGTTGCCGCGGAAACCATATTAAATTCAAACCCTGTTAATTTTAACAGAGATATAACACATTGGCTAATAAGTACTGATTTCACAGGTCTTCTGTAATGAAATTAAATATAATACAGTAACAGTACCTAATCAAATTTAAATTGAGAGATTGTAATTATTAATTTCTAAGCTTAAGTTATAAGTTGTAATATAGTTTAAAGCTTATATTTCAATAGCTGTTAGTTTAATTTTTTAGATTGTATAAATTATTGATCAATTTACATTAAAATGTAAATGTTTAAGGTATATATTAGACTCCTGGGCCCAGTATTCTTGTTACTTAATACACAAAAACTTGATTTAATTTTCCATTAGAAACCACCGTCAAGGCTTCTAGTCAGACACAAAAAAAAAATATGACTGAGTAAACCAACATTCTTGCTCCAAACATATTCTAAAAAATAAACAGGTATCGACGTCCCGAGCACTCGTTTCAATTCAACGTATCCACATATTATTATATTATAGGTATGTTTAAAATTTAAAACCATTATGTATAGCCTATAGCTATATAGGCCTGGTAATATTGGTACTAAATAATATTATATTAACTTTAATACTACTTTACTAATTTCTATGGTTAGTAGTTTGGTCTTTAAGAACTACTAATTAGTACCTATAAATAGGTAGAGGTCGTATAGGCACAGAATATATGAAATATAGCCTGTAGGCTGTAGTAGGCATAGGTAAAGTCGTAAATTGTAATGATAGGGATAGTATAGGGACATATTATATAATAGGTAGTTACCGAAAATCTAATGATATTAATATATTATAGTATGATAACTACAAGTATAATGCTAATTTAGACTAATAAAAAAATAGATAATATTATTAAATTTTCAATAATTATATTTTCCACTTTATGTTGCATTAAACAATATCTTGTTTGCTTATTTGTTGTAGATACTTTTGAAATAAAAAATTCTTTAGACATTTCTTAATTCCTATTTTTGCATCAGTCACATTTTTAATCATATATAGTGTACTTAACTTTTTTTAATTAGTTAATTAAGCGAAAACATTCCACAGACCGGTTGGTCTGCCAAAAATACAAGCACATTTTACATATAATAACAACATAAATAAAAGATAAAAATCGTAGATATTCTTAGATCTTTACTTTGGAATAGGTTCATAAAATTTTATATTATAATATAATATAATATTATACATTTTTTGAAGACTGTTAAACAATTAAAAATATGAAATACCAATACACTAATCATTAATATAACGATTTGTTGCATTATTATTTGTTATTAAAAACTAATTATAAACTATTATTAAATGCCTTTGTGGAAATCAACATAAATTATGTACTTATATTTTAATTAAAATGTGTTTTCTACTATATAAATTTTAAAATAATAACGGGAGTATTTATTAGATAATAATATGATATATTTATCTGCATTCTACATATACGTAGGTGGTAGGTACATAGCTATCATATACGATTATTAAATAATTTTAAATGTTGAGTAGAGCGACGCACGTGCTACATATCTACGATGTACCCACATTATACGACTATACTTAATGGTTTAAATATGATATGTTTTTGTTTATGGTTATTAGCTATAATACACGGTGATTCACCAATCATGTTCACCACAATTTTTCCCTTTAATAATGAATTTATTCAAATTCTTGATTTTTTTTATACTATACTTAAGGATTGTCTTTTGGAATACAAACTTCTGTTTTTCAAATGAGAATCCAATTTTTACCGCAAATTATTTAATGGAAAATCTTTTTGAAAATGTTGATGTACCTAATTCAAAATTCGAATTAGTACTTTCTTAGTTATTAAAATGTTTGTATTAAGGATAATTAATAGTTCTTAAAAATAGTTCTACATAAGTATAAAATAGACATAAAACTGGATCTAGTATTTAGTATTTACTATACTTGAGTCATTTTTACAAACTATTAATATTGATAAATTAATATTAATAACTGCAAATTTAAAATCATCATAGCACCCATATTTTATAAACCGATTACCATGGACTTTTTATCCTTATAGAACACAAAATTGAATAACTCAAAAACTAGCCGTACGAATTTTGATTCTGATACGTCAACAATTTTAGATTAACTATTCTCTGCAAAATGTACTGCGGAAAAGAGGTGTTGTCATTTGAAAAACAGAAGTTTGTACCTCTAAAGGACGCTCCTTAAGTAGCACAATAAATCTCAATAATTTAAAAATGAGGTCTTATAGTATATTTAAAAATTCCAAAAATCAGATTTTGAATAACTGCATTAATAAAAATAATAAGGGAGTGAACATGTTTGGTGAATCGCTCTGTATAACGACACTTTTTGGAACAGTAAAAAATAAAAATAATTACATTTTTAACTATTAGAATAGTTTCAGGTAGACAATATTTACCAATTGGTACCTACTTCAATCATAATATGAGAAAACTTTTTTTTAATAATAATAGGAAAACTAATTAAAAAGCAGCAGAACTCCGTAATATTTACCTAACATCTGTAGTTTTTTTTCGTAATCCATAATAAGAATAAGACGTAATAATTAATAACCGTATGGCCGAGTTACATATTTAATTCAACCCATAATGTGTTTACTCGTATTGTTACTGACTTAAAATACTTTAAATTGTTTCTCAGAGTAACAGTAATAATAATCAGTATTTCATTAACTGCGTGTGATAATTATAAAAATATTAATATAATTTAATGGTTCCATCTTTCATAACAACTATATAATAGTTTAAAATGTGATTTAGAAGGTACCTATATTATTTACTAATATTTACTAGGTATAATATTATTATTATGAATATATATAATGCTTTGTACCCAGGAATGTTTAATCTATTTATTTTCAAGATAAACTTTATCTTTATATCTAATATCTAATATTTTTTATACATACCTATTATGTTAACGTTATGTTTTTACCGTTTTACATTATTTTTTTATATTTATCTTGTGATTTCTGACTGTACAAATATAGTGTAAATATAATTAAAATAAAAAAAATCCCATCAAAGAAATGTACAAAATGTATCAAATAGTTTTATTTACACAAATTAAAACACGATTAGATTATAATATATTATTATATATTTATATGTGTATCTTATTTTCTGTGTAATACTGCATAATTTACTGTAATAATAATTATTGGTCTGACTGAAAAAGTGAAAAATGTTTACAAAACATATAAAGTTTAAATGTATTATGCTGTTTGAAACTTTTCACCGTTTTGGTATTACGTACAGTGGCGTAGCCATGAATTGACAGTGGGCCATGCCCCCTCCATGGCCGTATAAAAACGTTGAAACAATATAAAAATAAATATTATTACCTATTGTTAGTTGTTGAGTATTTTTTTTTAAATGTAGTGTTTTGGCTTGCCTCCTCCCCCCCATTTTAAAATCCTGGCTACACCACTGATTACGTAGATATATTATTATATTTATTATACATAGTTAAATTTTAAATAACTAAATAACAATCACATACCCTATACGTGTGATACTACAGTAAGTTTCGCTTAATGTGATCACAAGTAATTTTGATTCATTTAATCATTTGATTCCATAAAACAATTTTTTGTATGGTACTATACTACTATACTTTTATATTTTTACTTAAACTTCAAATAAAATTGTGTCTGTGTATTTTTAATAATTTTCAACTACTTTTGTAACAATATATCAGGAGCCTTGTATTAAATTTTCTATAGCTTTTTGACCCAACAAATAACATTTTATTTACATTTATAGAAAAAAATTGTAAACAGAATATATCCGTAATGTAAACAGCTCAAAAGAGTCAAAATATTTTGAAAGTGTTATCAAGCATATGAATTGATAAAATAAACATATTATATACTAATTTCAAGTATCTGTATAGTTATTCGGTTTTAATCTACAGCAAAATAATAAAATGGCTACATGAGAAATCCAGTGAATATCCAATCTTGGGAAAATTTGAACTTCAAACGTTCATAAAAATTTAATTTGACTTTGCGGTACCTACACTTTTTTTTTAAAAAAAAAGATTGGCAATTTTATGAAGAGTCTTGAATTAAATTTTCAAATTTTGGATTTAAAAATAAAAAAATTTACGAATTTCTAACTCAAAATAATTTGCACATTTTCATGATTTTTACGTATTTTGCAGTCAAAATTTGAACTTTAAATGCTAATAAAAAGAAATTATATGTGACTATAAATTTTTAATATTTTTTAATTGTCACTGTAACAGTATATAAGAAGACTTGTATTAAATGTTTAAGCTATTTTATCCAATAAATATAACATTCATCATATTGACATTTGTAGAAAAAAAAACCAAATAAATTGGGAACAGGAAATGTCCGTAAACAGTTCAAAATAAATCAAAATATTTTGAAAATTCGATCGTGTATATAAAATGTATATATAAATAACCAGTGAAAATGTCTTGATTATACGGTTAATTTTTTTAGAGTCACACTAAAAATCAAAATTGATTTTGTCAAAAACCGATTTTGCGTAAAAATTCCCGTTTTTCCCGGCAATTTTGAAAACTATTCGAAAATTTAAATTTTGACCTCCCTAATGTACTAACTAGATTAACTTTTCCATCGAACAAAATACTGTTGAAGAAAAATGCACCAAATGGTGATGACAGAAAAAAAATTAATTAATTTAAAAATTTAAAAAAAAAACACATTATTATTGTAAAATCAATATACATTCATAGATCCACTTCAGAATCTAAAATAGGTACATTTAAAATAAGGAAAAGAACCCATCAATTTTATGTTAGACTTGACTTGAGTGACTTGAAATTTGATTTTCATAATAACCTGAAATTAAAACCTATATATATATATATATAAGGTGTATATATTATTATTAATATATAATTTTCCGTTTCTGCAGTTTTCGGGAAAGAGGCAAATTGTTTTCTCTATTTACATCAATTTACATCCGATTTTAATTTTTTTTTATATAAGCTAGGAGTTTTCAAAATGAAAACGGCTTATCTTTTCTAGCATTTTTTCAAATTAATAAAATAGTAAACCTTTTTTTTTCTTTTATAGATTAATCTTCGTTTGCTCGACGTAATGTAATAAAAATGATTGAACAGGAACTAAAACAAATATACCTACTTAATGACGGGATGTTTGTCGATACACTGATAAGTTTAAAAATACAATTTTATTATACAACTAATACCTTAGCATATACTTGTGTGGTATACACAGTAGTCATGGTGCTCTTATATATAGTCTCTTCTCTCTCCTAACATAATCAGCTTGAAAAGCCATAAAATCGATAAAAATATTTTTAAAAGTGATTCAATTACCCAGTACCTACATAGGTATATATGTATAATAATAATAATAAATATTCCAATAAAAAGTCATTTTAATGTTCGCAACATACGATTTGGTTTGAGTTTATCTTTTTTGATTCCAACAAACGTTGATTCTGTAAACAAGTGATCGCATTAAAAGGAACTCACCGATGTATAAATATTTAATAACGTAATACTATATTATGCGTCATGCCATGTAGGTATTTGGAAAAAATTAGTCCAACACTTAAACTAGTTAAACTTACCTATACTATGAGACATATTATCCGTCTCTGGTCTAAATCCTTTTTCGTATACAATGATTTATCGTTATTTAAGTTATAATTCATCCATTCTTAAACACAATTTAAGTTTTTCGATGGGTAGGGTAGTATATAAGGAATAAGGATGGACTTATTTTAATCTTAGTAAAAAAAATATGGACGAGCTGTCAGTCAGCAATCACTAAATTTGTTAGACATTTCAAAATTTAGGATTTCAAAATCTGGTTGGTAATTAAAAAGACTGTAATATTTTTAAAATCTTGCTGATGAGTGGGAAGTATACATTTGAGATACGATTTTAATAAAAATAGTTAACAAAATACCTATACAAGGCTGAAACCTAACAACGGCATAACCTAATAATAACTATAAATTATATATAAAGTAAAGAAAATGTTAATATAAATATTTTATATAAAAAATTAAGTCTACAGTTATTCATTTTTGAATTAGAACAAAAAACAAAATTTTATTTAAAACTGATTTTGCGAAAAAAAATCTATTTTAACTATTTTTTTTTTATGATTATTTTTAAAAATACTGGAATTTTTACTTTTAAAGTTAGTAACTGTTCACATTTAGATGAATCTTAGCGGCCATCTTATATCAGTATAGCACTAAAATATTATAATCTACAAGCCTGATCAGAACTGAATGTCTATTAGGTCAACGCTTGCAAATATACAGTGACGTGTATCATACAAAAAACGGTATTGCAGCTCAAATAATTTTAGGTGGCTTATCCCTCATAATATTGTTACCGGGGGTTAGGTTAGGTACCTATATACCGACCTATAAAATATTCTGTTTTTCTTCTATCGATACCCACCCACCAATATGGCCATATTTAAGGACTTGCCTGAGCGATACTTGGACCTTATGTTATACGCTACTGCGAGTACATATATATATATATATGTACAAGTTATACCTTCTACCAGGCACTGCTTCGCACAAAATTAGAAGACGTGTAGGTCGTGTAACTACCGACAATCGACTTAGGAAAAAACTAAACAAGAAAATGTTAAAATTGATGTTGAAAAACGTAGCTGCAAGAATTATAAATAATAATATTATTAATATTATTACTATGTAATATATAGGTACATACAGAGTATAAATTATTTTAATAAAACTGAATTACTTGCATTCAAATTCTATATTGGCCATAATAGTTACCTACGTATATTCATTTTTTTAGGTATCTTTTTTTCTGTGAAATACCTAAGATGATAACAGTCAGTTATACTACATGAAATAATATTTTAATATTAATTATATTATATAGGTAGGTACTAGGTATAGGTCGTAGGTGGTACCTATTAGATTTTGGCAAAAAACCACTGTTTGTCTTCTGCGAAAAAGGACTGGATTCCCCTATGATTATTATTCATTAGAATGTATTAGGTATACTGATATTAGATATAATAAGTTTAACATAAAATAAATTTAAACTAGTTTTACCATTGATTTTACTTAGCTAATTTTTTTTCAACAGAAAGTAAAATAGTCTTAATTTCTTTGAATTTCTTTGTATCTATATAATATATAGAAGTGCGTTATATTAATAAAATGTTGTTTGATTAATTTATTGGGTTTGATGTATTGGACATTATACCTTGTCCCTTAGGACATAGTATATACCAACATTTGAATAGTATGTAGATTGCGTAGTGGGGATGCATGTGCAAACTTTGGTCGCACGGCGGCGTTATTTACTCGAGAGTCGATACTTTGAGTCTAGGCCACGGCTATAGATAATAGTCGACTTTATATATAGCCCTGTTCTATACTCGAGAGCTGGCCTGTAAAACGTATTAACTATAAACTATATTCATGAATACACGTGGTTTATTGATATGATATATATTTCGAAACGAGAAATGAAATCACAACAAAAACCTTAACGTTGTTCGGTGTAAAAAAAAAACTTTTAGCACTTTAAAGTTGTGATATTATAAAACCAAAAGTATTAGTCTTAAATAGTTAGTACTATCTACCTATTCAGTACTCACTCAATACTGTAATTATCTACTTTGCGAGAACATTTTTAAACCAAAAATTAAATATTTAATGATAATATATTAGGTGTTAACCTCACGATTATTTAACTAAGTGCCTAAAACTATTCTTGCCAAGTAACTAGTAAGTAATATTACAGTATTTACTATTGAGTAAGTATACCTTATATTTTCAATTCTCAGTTTACTTTGCACAATACAATATGTCAATATGTCATCACAACTTTATGTTTTTTTTTACGTGGAACAACATGAAGGGTTTTTGTGGTAATTATATTGAAGGATAGAAGGAGGGTGAGCATGCTTGGTGAATCACCCTGTAGCGGCACAGTAGCCTTGAACATTATTTTATGACCTCACTAGTCACGTCTCACGACTAACAACTACTTAAATTACATTTTTTTCACGACCAAAACAATTTTTGCATTATTAATTATTATACCTACATAAAAATATAAAAATGTTCCCACATTAAAATAAAAATACATTTATTATACCTGCATGTTTTAAATAATCCCAATATCTGAGCATGGAAATGCAGACCTAGGTCATATTTAAAATATATAGTATATTGTATATGTATAGGGACCTATATAACTATAGTCTATATATTTATAAAATATGTTTCACTATAAAATGAATGTGAACCTCTTATAAGTAAATAGGTAGGTCATAAATATACATTCCCCAAAAATATTGACGATCTTGATTGTGCGTTGTGATTTCATGAATTTATGGTTTATTTGTAAAACCTCGATGTAACCAATATTACATCTGTACCTATAGTCATAAGATAAATAAGTGCTTGCAAGATAAAAATAGTTTAACAATTTCACAGGCTTGTCATAATTGTATGTTGAATATTATACAGGGTGATTCACCGAGCATGGTCTCTTTCATTATTTTCCCTTTAATATCGAATTTATTATGAGAATGCTTGATTTTTACATATTATACTTAATCTTAAAGACCATATTTTAAAATTCTAGTAATGTTTGATTCTAGATGCCTAAGTCTGAGGCGTATTCTATGAAGATGCAAACTTCTGTTTTTTTCTAATGAAAACTCCCTTTTCAACTGTAAATTATGTATCAGATAATTTTTCTGAATAAAAGTAGGTATTTACCAAAATCAAAATTTAAACGAGTAGTTTTTGAGTAAATTTAAGTTTGTACTTTGTATAATAGGTCCATGATAAAAGTTTAAAAGTATTGTAAGATACAAGGGCTTTACTAGCTTTAGGTGATGTGAAAATAAATTGTAAGGATTAATATTAATTTGTAGTTTGTAAAAATAATAAACACAAAAATACTAGATCCAATATTATATAATATATTTTATATTTTTATAAAACCAATTTTAAGAACTATCATTCTTAGTATTAACGTTTTAATAACTGAGAAATATCTCCACTGAATTTTAAATTAGGTAAATAAATATTTTCAAAAAAATGTTCATATAACTTGTACTAAAATAGAGGGTTCTCATTTTAAGAACCAAAGTTTGTATCGCCAAAGAACACTTTTAAGTAGGTACTACAAATCTTAAGAATTTTAAAATATGGTATTGGAGTAGGTATATTAAAAATTCCAAAAATTGGAATTATTAAAGGAAAGAATGGGGGTTAGAATGCCTGATGAATATATAGTACCTATATAGCCTTGCACGTGCGCCTGCGCGCGTTTGAGCAGTGTTGCTGGGAAAACATGTTTTTAAAGTATTTTAATTTTTAGTATTTCATATGTTATATACGTAAAATATGTATGTATATGTACCTTAGTACCTAATAGGCAATAGTTATTATGAGGTTTAGGATGTTTATGACATTAAAAACTTGAAAAATGCATGCAAATATGCCATTAAATTAATAAAATATTACATTAATAAATACGTTATTTTTTTAAATCTTTTAAAGTTATTATACAAATGTGAAATAAAATAAATGTAGAATTTAGATTTTTTGTCACTTTTCTCAGTTTTTATCGAAATATGCAAAACATCCATTTATATTATAAATATGCACTTATTTCTTAAAACCGCTAAATATTCAAAATGTAATTTAATTATGTATCTGATTATGTCATACGAAACGAATTTATAACTATTGCCCGTATTGATCAATGTGACAAAACTAATAAAAGAAAAAATATGAAAAAATCATAAACATCCTAATCCTAGCTATAGTCATTATACTCTGGCACGTGAACTGTATAATATAGGTACTTGTTATGCCTAACTAGGTATTCCTGACACCTACTATACTTCTAATTTTTTTTATTAATTAAATAAACAACATAATATATTACCTATGTATCTATATATATAATGTAGATAATATTGTACCCTTTGAAGTACAAGCTAGAACAATATAAATAAAATCGTTTAGTGAACATATACCTTCTGGATAAAATATAAAACTAGGCTTACGATAAAGAAAAACTCAGTATGTTGAAAAATTTAAATATCTAAAACACATAATATTATACAGGTATCTATGTACAATATTATATCAATGTCAGACTATATTCTTAATATTATTCTATATTATAGACATACCTATAGGCTATAACAGTGCTAATAGCTATAATTTATGACTTATGTAGGTATTTATAGTTACCTATATGGCTATACCTTTACACTATAATATACAGTTATACACATAAATTAAACATAGTTTTTGAAATACATACCTACGTAAATTGTTTATTGGTAGGTATTTAATATTTAGGTATGAATCATGAATGTAGCACCTATGTATAGTGTTATATAATAACATAGTGAAAGACACAAATGGACAATTATTTACAAATACATATAAGTAGGTAGATAATTAGTTTATTACAAAAAATTATCAAATATTTGAAAACTTATAAGTGTTAAGGTACACACTACACTAATAGGTACATGAAAATATATATAATAAGATGATTAGGTATTAAGATTTTCAACTTGTGCTAATCATTTTGTACCTATTTGCACGTCGGTTTATTTACAATTTGATATACCTAGATATTTATACAAAAAGAACATAATATTTAAATTCAATGATTAATATTAATACACCTTATATTTAAATATTTTATAAATTGATTTTTGAAAATAATTTAATTTTACAATTTTCAAGTATAACCTGTAAATGTTTTTAGATTTTATTATTTTTATTTAGATGACTTCCTTTTGTAATTTTATTAAAACATTAAAAATTATAAATACCTAAATACTAAATAATAATACTATACAAATTAATCGTGAACCATCATTATGGTTTGCAAAAATATAATTGTATACTTTATAGGTAGATAATATTGTACTTAATGATTGTTATTAGGTATATTATATGTATATATTAGAGAGTAGGTATTTTGAGAGCCATTGTGTCAATATAATATAATAGTCCGTACCTACTCGTAATTATTCTTAAAATTATCTTATAAGTTATAATTATGTAGCTATTATTTTTATCATCAACATTCAGTGCCTGTGTGGCTAAGTAAAATATTCTAAAAGACGTAGCAAAATTACAAAAGTGAGTATTCACTTTGAGATAAAAACAAGTATAGGTAAGAATACTTACCTACGTAATAAATATAAATAACATTAAATATTAAATCACAACTATAAATATTTAATAATTTTATTAGATATAATCCTATAATCTATATACATATATACCTAAATTGGATTTATTTATTGAGACTACAGTCAAAAACTAAATACTGCATAGTGTATCGGCGGTACCAACGCATATAATTGTATAAAACTTAAATTTTAATACAAAGTTTTTTATTACAAGCTTTAATGGGTTATCATTTTTTTAAACTAGGTTATTCATTCAGAAATCATAATACTTATTTTACGTCAAATTACATACAATTATATGGGTAATGAGAGATACCTATAATTGAAATCCGTTGCCTCGAAGAATCTGATGTTTATTTTACTTTAATAATACTAAATATTTATAAATTAGCTTCACATGCCGATACATATATATTTATACGTTAAAATAAAACAAACATCAGATTCTCCGAGGCAGCAGATTTCAATAGGTATCTCTCATCACATAGGTATATTATTGTATGCAATTTGACGTTAAAAAAGAATTATGATTTCTGAGTGTATAATAACCTAGTTTAAAAAATGATAACCCATTATAGCTCGTAATAAAGAACTTTGTATTACAATTTAAGTCTTACACAATTATATGCGTTGGTACCGATGCAGTAGTGGTACATATATATATATATACCTAATATTAATTTATAAATAACTAACAAGTAATAAGGCATAGTCTTATAGACATGGTTATAATAAAGAGAGTTTATAATTATAATAAAAAAATATTCCTATTTCCACTTGGGTTCCTGCATGTTTTGTTTTTATTAACATGTATTTAAATAATATTATAATTTATAGTACTAATAATATCTATTCTTGTTAGGTATTAGTTATATTGAGATTTAATAGGTAGTTAGCCAGGTAGGTATTTTATGTATCTACTAGGTATCTACGTCGTATAAATTTAAGACAATGTCATTTTTCAATCAACTATAAATTGCAGTACTTTGAATTTAATTTAATTAGTTGTAGTTAGGTTAATTCATGTATGTTCAAGGCTAAATCATGAACCTTTGAACATCTCCACATTTGCATTATGAGGTGGAATGACAAATATATATTGCCAAAGACCAAAGCTTAAGTTAATCAAATAACAGTATTCAAAACTTATTGAAAATCTTATGGCACTTCTCAAAAAATAATAATGCCATGTCATTCCATTATTTATAAAAATATTCTAAAAGTTTTAGCAAATTGATTGTTTCAATATAGGTACCTAGGTAATTTATTTGATGTCCTACACATATAGTTTAATCGCGCAAAAAAGCAAATTAATAATTACAATTTTTTTTTAATAATTACTTAATATATTGTTTCAAGTTTGAAAGAATTACCGAACTAAAGTCCGACGAAAAAAAGTACAAATTTATTAAACTTCCACGAATAACCGAATTTAATACTCATATAAAACTACAGTTTGTCGGTGATATTAATTAGTAAATACAGTAAAACCTCCTTATAACAGACCCTCTATAAGACGGAATTCTCTTTAAAACGGAAAATAACAACTGTCCCAAATGACCTATATCCCGTATATTTTAGTCTCCCTAAAACGGAAACTCCTTTAACTGAAAAAACAGTTGGTATCATGTGATTCCGTTATAAGGAGGTTTTACTGTACCTATGGGTAGCTTTATTAGTGTTGAAAATTGAACCATAAATATGTCATAAGTAAGCGCGACTCGCGATAACTGGTAAGTATTACGGAAAGTCTTGAAATTGGAGTCGATAAGCCAGAAAAACATTAAGTAGCATGAGCCGATAAATAAAGGAAAAAAAGCTTCAAACATTATGTATGAATTAATTAATAATAACTCTGAATTGACTGAATTAAGTGTTGAAGAATTTTTAACTCAAGAAGGGCTTAAGACAAGGCCAAGATTATAGAGCTAAGTTAGTTATGTCAGGATATATATGTAAATAAATTAACTATTAACCTTATATAAATCGTATGGTATTTTGACGACCCCCCCCCCCCTTGTACAAATATATTATATTTATTTTCTACTATATATTATTTTATAACTATAGAGAGCAGATTTTTAGGTTTTTAGATATATTTATTGACTTTATGCAGCTCAACAGGGGCGTTAATCTGGACGACTTATCTAGTACAGAATTCATAGAAAAAAAATTAATTTTGCATAATATTAATTCGTATTATGGAGATTAAAGAATATTCAACCTACTCAACCTTAAGAAATAAGAATATTGTATGGTATTATTTGTTCATTCCTCGAGTTGAAAATATTTCGTCGTACAAAAATGTAATATTTTTAAAAATGATAGAAGTTGTTTTATAATTAGTTCATAATAACATTGAAAATTGTTAGATATATATAGTTGTTTTAAGTGTGACTAAATTTAAATAATTTACCAAATAAAAGGTATAGGTATACCTACAATATAATAGGTTATAATAGGTTCCTATTGAAACTGGTTTACAGATTTTTAAATTATTCGAAGTAAAAAAAAAACATTTTCAGCATATTTTACCAGTTTAAGGATTATTAAGAGAATATTTTAAGGTTTATTAGAATCATATTTTAAATTTTTAAGAACCTAATAGTCAGAATAGTCAGCTATAACTACAGGCGCAAAGGGGAGGTTTTAGCAGTTCAATCCCTCGCCGAATTTTCAGGAAAATGATTAAATATGTCTCTATAGAGAAAAGTGGGAAAGTATATAACCTAAAACCAATAATAAATTATAAATACATTCATCGCTCCTCTCAGAGTCTAAAATAAGTATTGGATTTTTACCAAACTTTTATCCTCGGACTTTTTTTGGTCACACTTTTAGGTAGAAATGGGAACTGCAGGGTGCAAATCAATATAGCTAGGCACGAATGATATGATATCGATATATCCAGTTATAGGCGGCTGCTAGTAAAAAAATAAGTGTTAAACCGGTAGGTAGGTACCTCTAAATCTGGCTAAAAACTATATAATAATAAATTATAATTTCTGTGCAGTGTCCTCGAGTGTCCTGGATTGGAATTTCATTCACACGCGAATGAGGTTCCGTTTGGAGGTCACATAAGCTATTATACAACACGATATACGTATTATATTACGCCGACCTCGTGGGGGGGAGGGGGGAGAGAGCTGATGTGAAACGTCAGAAAATAAAAAAAAATTAAAAAACGTAGGTATACAATCCGTCTCCGGACACACACAGCCGTGTAGGCATATTATTTTTTTAATAATAGTAATAATAATTTGTCGTAAAATACGCCGTGCGCGTATGTTCGCAAGTATACGGTATCATTACGGCAAGACGTTTAGGTACCTACGTAACCGTCGACGGCGGGCGCCGCGCCGGCGGCAGGCGTTGACGGACACGCACGGCGGTTGAGCGGTTCGAGTTTTCGGTCCGGCGGGCGGGCGGGCGGCGGTACGAAATTGTTACGTGTTGCCCAAACGGCCCCGCCGGCCAGCACGGAGATTGTCGCCGGCGGGGCGACGCGACGGACGGCCGTGTCGGCGACCGCGGTTGGCCGTCAATGACGTCACCGAGGGCCGTCCGCCAATGGCGGGCCGCGACTCCGGACGGGCGACGCCGTTCCCGCGAAATTCCTCCGCACCGTCCGCCACCGCCGCCGCCGCCGCCGTCGTCGTCGTCGATACGCCGGAACCCGAACCCGCGCCCGCTCTGACGCCGTTTACTCGACTGTATTATCTGCGCCGCACAGTATTCTGCCGACCGACCGTCCGTCGCCGACTCCGCGCCATCGACACGCTCGCCGCTCCGCCAATTTTTCACACCGACTTGGAACGAGAGAAATCGCACACGTCAACGCAAACGGTCTTCGAGAACGACGACGACGACGTACGTTTTCGGTGGATAATATTATATTCTCCGCAGATCTCCCCTTCCCCGCGCG
This sequence comes from Nasonovia ribisnigri, assembly GCA_027563435.1. Taxonomy (NCBI): domain Eukaryota; kingdom Metazoa; phylum Arthropoda; class Insecta; order Hemiptera; family Aphididae; genus Nasonovia; species Nasonovia ribisnigri. Next base: position 42,027 of record JANEHU010001153.1, read on the forward strand.
CCATACGTTCGCCGATTTGCGTCGCAATTTGCATGCACATCTGGTAAGTTCATATTATTATTTTACTGACATTCTATACCCCATCGCACCGAATGCGAGGATAATATTGTAACGAGTTGATGTCACCCCTTCTCTGCTTGCACTAATCGACGTTTTCGGACGGTTATCTTCGATCCTCATTCGTTCCCAGAGCTGTAGCCTCAATCGACACGATAAAAAACACGTTTACGACGGACCTGTTGAGAGACTATGAACCTAATCATGAAACAAACAAATAAGAATTAAATATTTAAATGTCGATTTAATTTTTTGAATTAGATTTCGGTGCGATGGATGTTTAGTAAGTATAGTCTGAGAACACCTCGGTACTGTACCTACCTATAAGTAACATGAATAACCTTGAAATTATTTTCAAGGCCAAAATGGAATTCTACAAATTATATACCTTCCTATAGTATTTATAGTATTAATATGAATTATAATTTTACTTAGTAGGTAGATGAAGGTTGTGTAATATTAGATTTATGAATATTTAGTATTTACTAAGTGGTACCTATATCTTGGTTTTTAGAATTATAAAATATAATAACCATTGCATAATTCCATTGATTTTTGCTGGTACCACAGATTATATAAAACAATATAAACTCATATAAATCATTTGCTATAGCCTATAGATGTTATAACTTTTAAATTTACCAGGCAGCGTTTTAGACTATTCAATCACTAGGCTTGCAAATGTACATTATTTACAAGATCCTTTTGTTTTATCCTGATTTATTATAAATTAATAAAACGCTTGCCATCGATTTATCAGCTGACCAATGGAAACTTTAGTCGTGCATGTTGTAAAATGCCATAAGCTACCCATCCGAGCATCCCTATTGAAACAATATTAAGGGGTGATGGTACTGCAAAATATCTACTGGCCACTTAATATAAAAATTAATTATAACATTTTAACAGTAAAAGAAGACTTGTAAATGTACCTATTATCTCCATCATATACGCCTACATATAAAATTAATATTTTGTCGAACCAATATGCTCAAGGTCAATATTAAAGTTCATTAACCTATTCTAAAATCTATCAATAAGAATTGTACAGCCTATTTCTTGTGTTTTTAGATTATTCAATTTTATAATGAAAACTCAACCATACTTCAACATTGGTTAATCATCAAATTTGATGGTTATTACTTATTATTAACTTGTAGCATTTACCCCTCAGTCTAGATACCCTAAAATAGTAAAACCTATGAAGTATCAGTTTTTTTGAAAATATATTTTGTGAAGGGCATATAATATATATAAAATAGCCAAATTGTTCTATACAAAGATTAAAGGTTTATACCTTCATCTTAAAAAAATAGTTAGTTATTACTGTTCTTATTAATTTAAAAATTATATTATTCAACATTACTAATAAAACTATATTTTTTTTTACAGGTGAGCCTGAGTTACTGTCTCCTGTAAAAGGGAGGTATTATTGTTGTGAATAGAAAGCACCATTACTTTTGTAAGCACCAAAGCGAACTCAAAAGTAAGTATTATTTTTTAAAACACAGATTTTACCTATTTTTGATGTAACACTAAATTATATTGTATTATCTAGACCAAGCCACCATGTTCTACTGCATCCAAAACTGTGTTATCTTCATGTCCTGCCGAGAAAACCGGCACCCCAAACGTGAACGTTCAATTGCTCCAGCCATTAACACATCAATCGGTCTTGGAAACCAGTTCAAGTTCACTAACGTACGATGCACCCACCAAAATGGAGGGCTTAGTGGATGAATTTTTAAATATGTGTGGAAACGGTAATAATCGATTATTGTTCATTAAATTGTAATCTGAATTGTTAAACTTAATTTATGTGTTTTACCATAGGAAAAAATAAATGTGATAGACAAGCACCCGGGATTATAAACTCAAGTAACAGCACTAATGACATAACTATGTACAGAGAAGAGGAGCCGTATTTAGACATGTTTCAAATGGACGCGCCTGCCTTGTTGGCGCCATTCTCAACACCTCAAAATGTTTTCACAATCGATGACGAATTTCAAAAGATTACCAAACCAAAGTTAGAACTAATAATACCTTTAGAGGATTCAGCTTTTAAACAACCCATATCTACGAGAAAAAACTCAACCCTCAGATTAGATGTTGGGCTACAACAAGTTCAGTCAACTAGTTATGGTGACATTTTAAACACACCAGAAGTTGTAAAAACGCTGACTGAACAAGAATCTGCTTTTAATCTATTAGCTTATGTCTTTGATGTAAGTTTTTATGTTCATAACTAATTAATTTTATTCAGTTTAAATTTATATTTCATGTTTTTTCTAGGAAAAAAAAACTGACAATTTGGCTGAAGTACCTACACCTAAAGATGAAACCATATCACCAACCTTACAGTGGTCTCGAAAACGACGTAGTAGTAATTCATCAGCTTCAATACAAACAGACGATGATGACTATCCTAAGCACAGAAAGCCTAATGAAGATTATCATTCATCCGACGATAAGTATAGACAACTGAGGGACCGTAATAACGAAGCATCTCGAAAGTCTAGGGCCACTCGAAAAGCCAGAGAAAATGAGCTTAACGGCAGCGCTAGTCAACTGGAGGCCACTAACAGAAGGTTAACTATCAAAGCTGAAGAACTGGAGAAAATGGTCAACGATATGAGACAAGCTTTATTGAAAATGATGACAAAGAAAAAATAAATAATATAAAAAAAAAATCCATCTAACCTCTTCTAATTACGCTGAAAAAATTAATCTCAGGCTCGTAAGAGATATTCATTTTACATATTATAATCTGTGTGCTTATTTTGTAAACATCTCGTTGCAAAAAATTATAATAAATAATTCCATGAAAGTATATTAGATAACAATTAAGTTTTGAATTACAGTAGTATTAATAATTGTAATAATTTATGTTTTACTTTTTGAATCTAAATATAATTTTTTTTTATTCAATATCTTAGAACTAGTAAAATATAATTTTAATTTTGGATCGTGGTACATTATGCATTTATTATTGATTATTATGTTATTATTATAACCTTTCCTCATAAAGGACTGGTATTAAAAATTGTTATGCTACAAATTATTAAATTCTTATAGAAAGTTCAAGTCTGTACAAGTTTCTTATCAGTAAAGCGTCATACAGTATCTATAGAACTATGCATTTATGGACCACTGGCACAGAGCAAGCCGTGGTCACACAATGATAGAAAAACGCGATAGTAGCTATTGTGATAGAACTATCATGCATGTAAGATAGTGTGATAGTAACTACCGTAAGAGTTCGCACGGTGAAAGTATGCTGTAGCGAAAGCAATTATCGCGTTTTACTATCATCGTGCACCGCGGCTGTCGAGAAAGAAACCAGCAGATGAGATAGCTGAGAGAGGTAAAACTGTCTTTAGGATTTTCTTACTCACTCACAGTCCCCATGAACTGTGTACAAGGTGGTATGGTAGGCGCTGTCCATTAGTTTATAGGTCTATGACAAGTATCATATTCTAACCTCAAGCAATAATCATTGATTATAAAATTATTTAATAATCAGTTCTGCTATAACAGTGATTTTCAACCGGGGGGGGGGTCACCAACAATAATAAACACAATTTTTCTTATACAAAAATAATATAAAATACCTATGTAATTATTTGTTAGGTACGGTAACATGTCGATTATTTATCTAAGTATAGACAATAAAAAAATATTTATGTTCTATTATAAATTCTTTGAAGGGGTCGAATTACAAAAAAATATAGGGTTTGCGATTTGAGAAATGTTGAATACCACTTTGCTGTATCATTAATTACAACTGTTGTCTTTATCATGGGTAGTGGGTACTACTAAAATGGTTGTAGAATTTCATTGATACAAAGGTTATAACATGTTTAGGATTGACAAGTTCTAACACGTTAATAATGAGGTCAGAAAAAATCTGGTAGATAAAACTTGTTCTACACTTCTACAACTCTTTGATGTATTATGATTTTTACCGTTAATTGATGTTTAGTTTGACATTGATAATTTTAATTATTAGTTCAATGACAGCAGGCCAGTGTTAAGATTAGCAGTATTTGAGAGAAAATATATTGCCTTAATATCAAATCTTTGATGTTCAAGCCAATACGACACATGGAGATAATTACAGAATGACAAACTTCAAATTCTGTTCCAAAGACCTGATATAGTAAAATAGATCGCTATAAAAAATTGATGTGTACCACCAGTGGGTGGTTTTGAGGGTTCAAACAGCCCCCAAATTGACTCTTAGTTTTTAAACCTAACTTAATAAAAAATTTAAAAAAAAAATTAAAACCACTTCTAATAAAAAATCCCGAGCACCCACGTGTGCCACTAATGAAAAAAAAAAAAATTATAGTCTAGGTACTGTAATAATTTTAATTATAAATTATCAATATCAATATGAGTATATGATGCAACATCATTATATTGATGTCTTCAAATTCATATACAAGCTAACTTTGAGAGAAATCTGATAATAAACCACAACATGAAACAATAATAAGTTATAAGTAGACTATGGTTAAATATTATAATTCAAATTCTGCAATAATAAAATGTTTGAGTACACATTTTAAGTGACATTATGGCATCAAACTATAGCAGAAAGCTTAATAATCAGTTTAGATTGGTTTAATTTTAAAGAGAAAATTAAAAAAATAAAAGTTTTTCCATCATATTGTGAAGCTTAAAATGTATTCTATTTTCAAAGTTACCACTAATATTGATTGGAAATATAAAATAATTGATTGTGAATAAAATAATCTATATTGTAATATATAAATGCCAAATGCCATCAGGGCCGGACTGGATAGGGTTCGGCCCATTATAACAGCGGCCCTTTTTTGACCATAGGCGTAATTATATGGGTGTTAGGGATGGGGTAGCTCCCAATTCCCATACATGTTTTTGCCTCCCCCCCCAAAAAAAAAAAAATATATATAATGGAAAATTAAAGAGTCATTATTATGATTTATTCGTTATAGAAACTGGAACCATTTGAATTTTTTTTATATTTACTATTTAGGTTGGTTCTTTACTTTAGCATAGTTAAATTATAATACAATAATAATATCCGGAGCTAAACGTATATCAACTGACCTAAACTCGTGTCTAGTATACAATATTAATGTATAGTCATAATATATACAATTTATTATACAGTTGAAAAGTTCACTTAATTTTCCAGACATACAATAGTATTGATTAATTTATATTACCAATATTAATATCAATGTTTCCTTAATTATTTATATTTATACATATCAAAATTTTATAATTTGATTGATACACAAATATTCTTATAAATGTCATTAACTTTACTATTTTACTAATTATTTTTTTATATGATGTTTATTAATCATATCATTGGTTTTATTAGACTGATTTTCACATATACGTTGTATTACACTTTTTACATCATTTACCAAATTGTTGATTATAGTCTCACCATGCAATCGAGAAAACTTCTTGAATTGATTGATGTTGCATTATGCGGTTTTATATTTTCTTGCTTTCCTATCTATTATTCATATTTCATTGAGTATGTGCCTTTGTACAGATCTAGATCTGATGGGTATATCCACGGAAGAGAGTAAGCTATTTTTTTGGATACCATGTACTGATACTATTTCAGTTCAAAATCTATTGTTATTCCTAAATATTTGGATGATAATACCATATTGATTGGTTTACTATTGCAACTGGTTGAATTAGAATTACATTCATGTATTATAAAGTTATATCCATCAGGCAGCTGTGAACGACTTGTAACTATTGGCATGCACACTGATTTATTTATGACATTTACATTGATTTATTTATACGTTGTACTTTGGGTTATTGTATTTCTTCATAGTATTTTTGAGTAAAAATTACACTTACAATTTTCATTTTGTTAATTTTTTCTGTGAATTGACATTTTATGAGTTAAAGTAAAATATAATTTATATTACTGTTTGATGATCATCTTGAAATCTTTATATATATATACTTCTTGTACGGCTGGACTGATTTTGATGACATTTTTTGTCTGTGCTTGAGAGGACCCTTGAATGGTTTGGATTTACGATTGGACCCGGGACCCGGAAAGGTGTTCTAACAGGGATTTTGAGATTTAAGATGGACATTTTTGTTTATGAATGGTGGTTGTTAATTTAAAGAGTAGTTTGAACCACATTCGATTTATACCAAAAGCTATAACCAATGCACCACAAATGAATTCTCCATCTTTGACGATTTAGTTTGCAAAGCGACGCAAATTTGTCTGTGAACTGAGGTAGGTACGCCAAAACCAAGATACACTTATATAATTTAAACTTTGTATTTTTTCATTTTTTCACGGGCAAAATCGAGTTCTACAACTAAAATTGTATGTTGATTCATCCGAAGTTAATAGCCTCAAAAAACGACTGGATAGTTTTCAATCAGTTATATAAATGGATTACTTGAGACTTGGAGGAAGTTTATAGCTTGACTTTTCAACTCCTATACTCCTAACCAAATATTAAATAATGAATTGAACAAAGTTTGAATCGTATGGAGTTGGAATTTTTAATGGGCAACGAAGTGCATAGGTTTAGCCAGTTCTGTAACTAAATTATTGACGTATAATATTGAATACCTACCTAATACAGGCTACAGTAGTTTGTTAGATATAAATCATCTTAATTAGTAAAAATAATTTTGTCCGTTTATTTGTGGTTTTTATATAATAATATGTAATATTTCTGTTTGAATAATTATAAGTAAAACATATAGTTCTTTTTTCATATTATTCTATAAGTCTATTTAAAAAATTTAACTATTATAATTTATAAGTGAATACCAGTATGAGTAGTTTAAACATTGAGTACTCGAAATATTAAATATAATATTATGATTACAATATTTGTTATGGTTCAACGATGAAAAAAATTAAAAATATGATTTTTATTTACAGAGTAGGCATGGAAATTTATCATGACGTGATGAAATTATATGTATATTTCAGTTCCTTGCACGTTGTAATATTATTTAAATTTATAGCTCACAAGGTTAATTCTTGGTCTAATTAGTTAAACTGTGCAACTGCAGCAAATGGAGGCCCGTTAGTAATAAACCAACAATTTATGTACAAAATAAAGTTTATTACAAAAATATGTTAAAAACTGTATAACTTATTTGATTGATTGATAGGTACATTTGAAATGTCATGAATTATTGCAAACAACAATCAATCTACAGATAAAAAAAAACTTTCAAGTATTTTACAAATTGGCATCGAGCCATGCAATTCCAGCAGTCAAATGTTGATGTGCACACACACAACTTATAAGAGACACATAGGGATAAATCTCTTGAACAAATTACCACTTTTGGAATATGAAAATGAAATAATCTTTTAATAAGAATACAAATTTAAAATAACAGTTTATTAATTTTTTTATTTTTTTCAAATATATAACTTTATTGTTAACAATATTTGATTCTTTTAACAGAAATCAAGTCTTTAAGGTAACATACACTATACACAGCTCGACATGAAACATAAAATACGAATGCACAAGCTTTAAAAATGCTTTAGTCCTAGTCATCCAACTACACAAAACAGTACTAAACATATTTTCTGAATATTACACACTCGAACATTCGTTTTTATTTATTAACAAACTATGTTTGTGTAAGTATAATAAACTAAAATAATTACTTCAAATTAAAAAAAAAAAATCAAGCGACAAGACATTAAATATGACGACTGACTTTTGGAACTCCTGGTAATTTTTACTATATAGGAATACGGTTTTCATAAACTCCCCTGCATTATTATTATGATTCAACAATGGGAGGTTCAATGTTGGACGGAGGAGGTTTGGTGATGACTAATGTTTTAGGCGGCAGGTTTGCGTCTGCAGTGGTGCGTGGCACGTGTTTCAACGTGACTGCACGCATAGGCACAGTATCAGGCGAAAGTGGCGTGGCAGGCACCTGAATAGTTTCACCGTTGTGCATTGTTAGCCATGTCATCTTGGTGCCAGCATGCATACCATTTGCATGCGATTTGAGTCCTTGAATAGACACGTAACTTTTGCCGCAGTGACATTTGTACTTCTTATGAACTCTAGAACATATATATTTTGTATAAGAATTTTTTTTTCTCAACTGTGAACAGAATTTCTAAATTATTACACAACTTACTTGCCGTTTGTGTGTCCATTTTTAACATGATACTTTATTCCATTAACATTTTTATACCTTTTAGTACAACCCGGAATTGGGCAAGCAAATGGTCTTATTGGCTGCTCAGTTTTAACTTTCTGTTGTGAACTAAAAATAAACCTTTTTACTATCAACAGAACAATTGCTATAATGACTGTTATTTAGTAATGTCTTACTTGGAACCATTTTTATGAGCGTCATCGATTGCATCTGATGTAGTAGACCAAGAGTCACTGCTGTCACCAATATGATCAAGGTTTTCGGCTTCTCCTTTATCAGATTCATAACCTAAGAAATAGTGTAAAGTTAAATTATAAATTGCATACACATAAGATATTGTCATTTTATTAAATTACCAGTTCGTAATGGTCGATGGAATATGTTGGGTGCTGGTGGTAAAATACTGGTTTTGGGCTGAATGACAGGTTCTGCTGGTTCGATGTCGGTTTTGTTTACATTTTCGCTGAAGAACCGCATAACACAACTGAGCGGCAAGCATTGTTGTTCAGTGCGATCGATCAGCTCAATCGGTTTAGGATCAGTATCTATTATGTGTTAAATCCAAATGAATATTATACAAATCTAAACATCCGAAATATTAATAATACATTAGTTAATGATTGTATTGGTATAAAACTTGAAATACTTTATTCACTTAACTCCCAATTAACACTGTCACAACAATCTAATAAGTTATATTATAATTGTACACATTTAATTGATAAATGAACTCTCATCCTATTATGATAAATTTTTATATTGACTATTGATTAAATTAATTTTTTTGTTTGAAAATGTGTCATAATTTGGTATGCACATTCTATATAAAACGTAAGCTTTAATGTTATATTTATTTAAAACAAATAGTTTAAATGATAAATATTACTTAGGATGATAATTAAGGAAATAATAACATTTCCCAGGAAATGTTCTAAATGCCTTAAATGAAATGAATTGTTTATTACGTCATTGACGTAGTTGATTAAGAATTTTTATAATTATAAATATTTTTTTAAATATTGTAGACAATATTAAAAAGTAAGTTTTATGAACGTTTCCATCCAACTTTTATAGTCTAGGGTAAGTTGGCTTGCCTTGTGCACACAACTATGATTATGCATATTATAAAACTTGTTAGATACTTTTGAGAAGCAGCAAGCTTAGCCAGGACCAAAAGAATTTCAAAAATGCAATTAAAAAGTGAATGTAAGACTAGTTACTAATAGCTAATAGGTAACGTGTGCCTGTCGTGCTAGTATTAAAGTATACAACTAAAAATGATATAGTAGTTCCCTAAATTCCCATGTGAAAAAAATTTGAATAATATTCAAATTAATTTAAATGTATAAAAAATGTTTCACTTTATTATTAAATTGCCTAAAAAACATCAGCTACTATCATACTGCGTAGTCAATATTCATATTTTTAGAAATCTTAATATAGGTAATTTCCTACATTTGACAATAATTATTATTATTTATATCCTCTGTAACCAATAAAATATACTAACTAATGGCCTTTGCTGCTAAGTTGTATTTAAGATCAATAAAAAAAAATAATAATAAATAAATAAAATAAAATATATACAAAAGTAAACAAATGAAATACTTAAATGGTTACATATACTGTATAAGCTATTGCTTGTAATTGGGAATGTTGGGTTAAATTTAAAACCATATAGTATATAAACATCATTATTGAGTAGGTATAGGTTTAAGTTTCCAGGAATTTTGTTTATAATTAAGAATTTATAATATTTTAAGATATGGTTTTGATTAGGTAAGCTATTTTTTAGATGCTTTCAAATGACAACCTATTGACATAGTCATTAAATTATGTTTTATTAAAAATATCTATGGACATTGGATAGTTGTTTCTAATATGTTAATATCACTAATAGAAATGAAATGCCAGAGTTCAATTTCAAATACTAAAATAGATTGTACGCTTAAATGATATGTAAAAAGTATAGTATGTGTAAAGTATGTATAAGATTACATATATTATAAATAGGTACCTCCGTACATACATATCTAACATCCTTAAGAATACAAAAGAATTTTCTTATTATTCTTGACAAATAGTTAATATGAATATTCAATTTAAATTTATCATCATATTACAATTCAAGATATTTAATATTATCTTTTTTTTTTAATAAATTTAACTTGTGCTACAGTAAAGCTATAACAAAGTTAACATATTTTATTAAGAACTCAAAAATGACTAGAAAATAATATGAAATCCTACAAAAAAGGCAGTTTCATTATTAAATGAACAGTACCTAATGATCATCATTGCTATATATAGGACAATATAATTTAAATTTAAAGAAAAAAACTAAAATTTGATCATAGTTTAATGATCATGCACAAGAGTTATTGTGTTTAAAAAACATTTAGCTGTTGATTTATCTTAATATTATATAAATACTTCTTTAATATATAGGTACATTGAATGGCTTAAATTGAGAAATTTAAAAATAATAACAGATCTTAAGTAATATGAAACCCAAAGCAACTTATTGTGATAATTGATTAATTTTCTAGGGTTTGTTGCAATTAAATTAATTAAATTATGGTACAAATCATTTTGGAAATACCGGTAGTCGTATAACATATTACAATGTCTGCAAGATTATGAAATACAAATAATATGAAGTGATCAGCTATCAATAAACATTATAACATTATAGATTAAATTAACAAGAACTATCAATTTAATTGCATTTGATAAAAGTAATTAAAAAATGGCCTTCAGAAATTAATTATCTCCAATAATTTGTATGTAAATAAAAGTCTGAAAATATCTTTTAAAAGGTACTTCATTTTTCAATTACTGAAAATAAAATGCATTCATAGCTAACATTAATCAACGGATAAAAACACAACTGGGTGGGAGTTTCAACTAAGGGTTTGGTGAAATTCATCGCAGATGACGGTGGATGGAAACTCATATTTTGGGCTACGTGCGAAAAAGTGCACAAGGGACAAAAAAACCAGGGGCCTCGGCCAAGTCGAAAAAAAAATTATAGCAGCATACAACACGCCGGGGAGGAAGGGGGGGACCTAGAATTTAAATTTTTTTCAAAGGGTGGGGGGAAGGATCTAAATTTAAATCCACGCACAAGTGGGTCAAACGAGTCTATCCGGCGGGGCGTCGGAGGCGGAGGCGCGGTCCTCGGTACGTGCGGAAAGGTCACCGCGGCGGACGGTCCGGTCGGGAGGGAAAGGAAAACGGGCGTAGAGGCGAAAAATATAATAAAAAAGGTCGCCGGCCCGAGAACACGTTCGCCGCGCCGACGGCGGGGGACCCGATGAATACGGTTTTGTTTTATTTTACCTATGTGATTGTCTTCGATGTGCTGGATGAGATCGTATAGGTTTTTGAAGCACAAACCGCAGTTGTTGAATTTACATTCGTTTAACAGGAATACGGCCATTTATATCCAGCAGCTGAACGAAAGTCACAAGGGTCTCTGGGTGTTAACAGAGCTGCGTGATTATCAGCTGATCGCGAGTCGCCACTGCCGACTGGCCGACTGCGCGCGCGGTCCACCCCCCCGCCCCGCCGCCCACCATGGAATCACGGGCGGCAGCCGCAGCTGTTTGCCAATGTGGCCCTGCCGCGTGAACGCCCGTGCGGCGCCGCAGCGGTCGTCGATCGTCGTCCGCGCCAAAGTTCCACCGAAATCTATATTTGTACGGCGGTGATATTGTCGTTGGTATAGACTATAGTTAGAAAATCGTTGCCGTCCGCGCCGGTGGGTCGATGATCGTCGGCGGTCGTGGTCGTCCAGCGGGCGGCGGAACTTTTCGCGAAGAAAACCCAATATTACGGGGACGATTATATTATAATATTATTCTTTTCGGGCCCACGAAAGCCGTTTGCGGTCGAGAGTCGAGACGTCGAACTACCGTAACCGCGGTGACGTTTCGCAGTTTGGGTCTCACTGGTGGTCGCGGTGACCTCAACCGATACACTGCTGAAATGTGTACCGCAACCGCTGTCCCGCTCCGTCGGTGGGGACTACGGGTGGGCGGCGGTCAAATCGAAAGCCTACTATAATTATTTTTATTATTGCTATTTGCCAACGCGGTTTACATAATTACGTTATTTTACTATTTTAAGGACTCGAGTAAATCTTATGTTATATCACTTATATACAAGGTATTTATCCGATCGATTTGCGACCACGAGTTTTCGAAACTTCTCTAATCGTATAACATTGGCATAACTAAATAAATGTAACATTTATAGGTGCGTAGATTATAGTCGATACTCGATCCTGTGACCTCGGTAGCTGAACTACTCGATTCTATCATCGTATATTTCTATCATTAGTGTCTAATGATTATAGATAAAGCTGTTTAGCGTAGATACGATATCATCAATGATGATTGATGGTTTGTACAAATAATTTAGGCCAATTATATTTATTTAGATTAAGACAATATAAAATATATACGCTCGTTCGTTTTGTGTCTCATCTTATCTAAATGCATAGGTATGTATGACGTTACTAGCAACCACTGTGACCCTTTTTATCGATTGATTATAATATTACAGGCATATTCTCGCTAGTCGAAATATTATACAGTAAATAGGTACTTGTACAACTTTATTGCAGTACTGCTGTGATAGGTACTATATATATAATATGCTATATAGTGCAAATTAAACCGAACAAGCTGTCCCAAAAATGTGCGTATGCACAATGCCCATATTTAGAAATCATTATATACAAAATGCACAGCCGCATAGGTAGGTATTACTTTAAGAATATAAACAGAACGAAGAACCTATACCTGTATTTACTGCACAAATTCACAAACAGAAGTTGTAGAATTGTCCATTAGGTACACGCAATATTATACAATATATATATAATATTGGACATTTATTATAATTTCTAACTATACGCACGCGTAGTGAATACAAGTCATAAACTCATAAGTCATAACCTACCAACAATATATTATGGTTTCTAGAATAAGTCAACTGAGATTTTTATATTAATTTTAGCCTTTAAATCGATTTCGTTGATATTTTAAATAGCACCAAATTGGTTGGTATTTGTATAAAATATACAATATACAAATCGTATTTTTGAAATTTTTAAATGTAAAATTTAAAAATTACAAATATTTTACAAATATTACGTATATTATAAATTGTATTAATTAGTAATTACTGATGCATTGTAGATAAATTTGTACCAATATTTAAAATAGAAATTAATTAAATGAGTTTTTCTAACTTACAAGTCATAACAATACAATATGTATCTACAGCTTATCTTCCTATATTTACCTATATTTAATATGTTTAATGGTTAATCTTAATTTTTATAATAAATTATGTATTAATAAATAATACTAACAAATAAATATCGAAAAGTCTACGAGTGCTTGTTATTGCATTTTACATGGTAATTCTTTACCTAAAATGTTTGCGATATGCAAACCCTCGTATCCCGTAGAATTATTCAAAAGTAGATTTATAAAGAAGAAACTACTATATTTGTAGTAAAATTGTTTTTGCCAACCAAAATATTAACTAACCAGTGACCCCTCTATAATATATTGTTAAAATACCTACTTCAGACTAAAATAATTATTGAGTTAAAGTAAAACGATTTAAATTCTATTTAAACACTTCTACTTTGATATTTGTTATTATTCTATAATTACCTATCTTCAACGCCTTGTTTTAATTAATTATAAACACGTAATATTGACAAATGATAATGTTGTGTACATTTTATTATTTTCATAATAATGTCACCACATCTTAGTTCCTTTTGTATTTTTATAATAACTATAGTATACTGAAAAAACTTAGGTATGTTTCTTTAAAATCTTGCGTTAATACTTATCAGTGATAAGTTATCACCATTCCCGAATCCCTCTACGATCTAAAATTGTAATAAAAATAAATATTTTTTATTGCTTAAGCTCAATTCAGAATCTAAAATTATAATAATTTATTAATTTTTTTTTTTTATTAATTATATAAGGCTTCAACAACACAGGTTTTTAGCCTACATTTAGACAAAATTTATACAAATTAAAAATATATACATTTCGTTATAGTACAAACATTATAGTTCATTATTTATAGTAAATTACTTAAGTTAATATTATGGAAAAATGTGCTAATAGTGTTCTTGTCTTTGAAGGCTTGATAGAGAGAGGAAGGAGTTTTGAGAATATTGGTGCAGGCATCAGTGAATTTTGAGCATGTGATTACAATATGCTTTATTGTTAAAGGTACTTTACAAATATCACATATTGGTGCTGGTTTTTGATAAAATAGGCGTGTGTTTGATGAGAGTGACCTATTATATTGTATTTGTATATATACATATTATTCAATTATTTTTATGGGGAGGGGTAAGTAAATGTTGGCCTCCCCAATTGTGTAATTCGAGTTTCGTGACTGTTTGTATCTATTAGTCATAACTTATTACTTATTAGTTTATTACTTCCAACTAACTTATGTCTAATCTTAGTAATCTACATGATTATAATGTAGAGTATTACGCATCCGACCACCCTGCAGTGGGCCGGGACACCTAGGTATTATACCCACCGGCCACCGATATTGGTTGAGGAACGGGCCTCAAAAAAATAGCCTTCATTTCATACCTATATGATGTGAACATTGTATAACTATATCCGATTTTACGCACCAGATATTGAGATATCAATATAATACTACATCACTACGCGTCGTATACACCCCGCGATGAGGTGGGTCGTTAGTCATTACTTATAAGTTATTATAACTAACTCCAGATATAGAATAGATATCTATTTCATATTTGGCAGTTAAATGTAAGTATAATATAATCTTAGATATTTATCAAATCCAATATTAATACGATATGTAAAGATAATAATTTGACTGATATTTAATTGATTAACTTTAAGACGCTTCAATCGATCTCAAAAAAAAAAAATACAAATTATAAAATATCATTACAATATGTTGTACATATATATTGTACAATATAAAATAAATCAGGATTCAGAAAATATTGATGAATTGTCCTTACCTTATTTATAAATTAATATTAGGTAGGTACTTTTCAAATTTATTGAAAATATAATTGTATTATATTAGATTATAATAGTTAAAATTATACTTTATGTGGATTTAAAAACGGTATTTTCTCTGGCCTAAATATTTAGAAGTACAATTTCACAACTTACAATTCATCAGACCCGTAGGGTGAAAACAATTAAACAATGACCACGATGATAGATTAATAGATGATATAAGGTACAATATGATTTCTTAAAGTAATCGACATAATGGTGCAATTGTTGTAATGTTTATTGTTATTTCAATAAGTAACTCTAAAAACGATGACTTTATATATAATATTGCGATGCGTATGAAAGATATTTGTTTTAGTTTAAAAATGTGTATCAATTATCAAACCCGGACTACGTCTGTAAGTAATAAAAGTAGTACATAACCAAAAGTAGAAAAAAAAAGTATCAACTTGTATAGTCTGAGGAGTCATATTTTGAAAAATAGCGGGACGTGTTCCATGGCGCACGGAATCAAAAACTAGCCGGCCGGCCTGTCATCGCCAGTTTTGGTAACCACTGTAGTCAGCTGTTCGACCGGCCGTCGGGACTTCGTCCGTCGCATCTCCGATGTTGCCGTTCTCACCGGCGTCCTCGCTTCCCATTGGTCGATTGTGGAGCTGTACTCCCGGCCGCCGCAATGCCGCACGACCCGGTCGCATACTCACTTAGTATCCGTGACGTCGTGTCTATCCGTCCCGTTTGTCTGTCATTCTTTCTCACCGCCGCTTGTCTCGCATCCATCCCGGTCTGTACGGCTCCGCGATCGGTAAGTAAAACATCAAATTCATCTTTGCTTATATTTCATCTTTCGAAAACTCATCGCTGGCCTCAACTGAATTACACCGCGTTATGGCGGTCGCGTCTACCGTTGCCCGACGCCAACGGGTCAGGCGGCGACCGATTCGCGCCGTCCGCCATCTTTACCAGTCGGGTCACGCCTCAGACGGCGAAAACCGAACTTTCCTATTTTTTCGATTTCCGGTCTGAAGTTTTGCTCTCACCCTCGTAGGACCTGGATCTTAGCATTTCTTGCCTCGCATTTCCACCCCTCCAGTCGTATTACCTTAACCGCCGCCCCCTCCAAATTTGCCCTTGCCAAAGGTTAAATCGGCCGTGGCACGAGGTTAATTGGTCATTTTCATTAATCGTGTGCCCGTGTGTTTTTATGATTTCAGTTCTAACACTCCATTAGCCCGCAACAAATCAACAAAACATACAAACATGTATTCCTTTGCCAAAGCCGTCGCACCCGCTGTCCGCTCCGCCGTAAGTATATCAGTGGTGTTAGGGGTTACAATAATTTAAGATCGATTGATTTAAAGTTAAGTACTACCGTGTGTCAGAGAATGGTGTGTTTCATCTAAACTCATAAAGAGGGTGGTTTGAGGTTACAGATAATAATTGGGTGAAGGTGATTGCAAGGGCGATAGTCTTCTAAACAAAATTTTAATCTTAAGTATCTATCACATAATTTCTATTGACACTGTAGGATCTATTTGTACTACATTTGACCATTTAGTAATTTGTATTATATGTTGTGATACCTAACTTAAATTAACTTAAGTATAACTACATGTATATTTTTCTTACTAACAGTTAATTTGTAAAAAATGCATCGTTTTAATGGGTACTTAATAATTTCCTATTTTTATCAAGAAAAACACATATGTACATTTTAGGTATCAATATTCCTTACTACTTAGGCAAGTAATTTTTTTTTTATTATTTTTGATGCGCTTGGTACCTATGTTTTATGTAGTACATACATCAGTATGTATAAATGTCAACAATTTTTATTTTAACCAATTTAGTTAATAAGTTATTTACCATTACTCATAAATATCTAAATATCATGTAAATATAATCAAAAACTACGAAAAACCCATTTAAAGATTAAGTTGATTACAATGACATAAATGTAAAAAGTAAAATAAAATAAGTAGTACATTTCTTATTGTTATATGAAGCTTAAAATTAAAAATATTGATGAATTTTAAATTTGAACTACCTAATTAAAAATACATTTCTGTAGATGTGTAAAATTAGGTTTAATAGAATATTATATACCTACCTATAATACAAATGATAATATTGACTTCATCAAACATCATCCTAAAAAATTAATTAAAATTTTCATTCTTAGATCCTCTCCAACTCCAGGGCATCCATTGTCAGGCCAATTAGCAGCATTGTTTCAAATGGACCCAGCACACAGAACCAACAAACTCCCAGTGCCATTATTTCCAATGGAAGCTTGGTAAAATAACTTTTTATAAGTCATTAAAATTAAATTTTGATCATAATTTATAACAAAGTAATATCTCTAATTAATAAATCAGGTAAACGCTGTCAGAGGATTCCAGACATCAGCTGTGTCAAGAGATATTGACTCTGCTGCTAAGTTCATTGGTGCTGGTGCAGCCACAGTAGGAATTGCTGGATCAGGTATTTAGATTAACAATTATCATTTTTTAATGTGTATATAAACTGCTTGAAATTGGTGTTTGCGCTTGTGTGAGTTTTTACCAAACCTATTTTTTTTTTTATCATAATTTTATTATGTATATATCTTAATAAAAATTATGGGATGCTTAATAACATTCTATATTTATTAAGAATTCAAATTATATGTTGAATTTTACATTTATTTGTCCAACTATCTATTTATGTAATTAAGTGCAATCATTTTTTCTATTTATATTCTCCCCTAACGTTTGACACTTTTTCATCCTCACAGGTATGGGAATCGGAGTGGTTTTTGGTTGCTTAATGTTAGCCTATGCACGTAATCCATCATTAAAACAGCAGCTTTTTTCATACGCAATTTTAGGATTTGCCCTGGCCGAAGCAATGGGCCTCATGTGTATTATGGTTACTTTTTTATTGTTATTTGGTGTTTAATGGAAATGTGGTAAAATATTTCAAGAGTTATTTTGCTCATCAATTAAACATAGATTTTCAATTGAAAATGTATGTTAATATTAATTTAATATTAACTATTAAGATGGAACCAGGTTTTTTATTGATAATTAAAATAATAAGTCTACATACTACAAATTAATTTGAATACTAAATTTCCATTGTAAACGCCATAAATAAGTTTCATTGGTTTTATTGTATTTTTTATGCTATTTTGTCATTATAATAAAATAGTTTTCATCTTATTTATAATTCTATCAAAGAATTTTTGTATAAGTATAACCTTAAATTTTATGAACTATTTCATTGTTGACTAATTTTGTCATTATTATTAAGACCTTTTATTACTAAGGAGTTATGACCAAGCTTTTGCTATTTTCAAACTGCTATTTCATTTTTAAGCTTTTGCATGATATTTGAGTTTTGGAATTGTGATTGTTTTATTGGTACAAGGGATTGAAGAATGGTGCAGGAAATGTAAGTTATACAATTTTGTTTTATAAGTTACTATTACTTTTTTTAAAAAACTTCAACTTAACTAAAACTTATCAAAATAATATTAAAACTAGCTTGCAAGCTAATTTAGCTGCTATTTAGTCTAATCAATGATCATGAACAATCTTTTTACATCTTATCATTCATACTATTAAATCATTTTTTTTTTTTTATACAAATTATTTGAGAACTTAAACAAGTATGGTCGGTCTTATGTTTGTGGCTTCAAGCATATAAGCTTTGACTCATAATTTTACTTTACTACTATATTTAATCACAAAATTTGATATGAAACATCTAAAACTAAAGCTTGCATCTTTTTTATTGCTTTTCATTTGTTTTTATATTTGTAGACAGAATGTTATAAAAGGTTTGTTCAATGTACTGGTTTTTTTTTTTTATGCTTGAAACTATTTTCTTATGCTCTGTCCTGCAGCCCGTCACAAATATCAGTTGTTCTGCGTCTACACTTGCTGGACAGAGTTTATTTGTTTTATTTTTATATAATAATAATTTTTGTTTATTTTTATGTTTTTAGGAGCTGGAATTGGAACAGTATTCGGTTCCCTAATCATTGGTTACGCACGTAACCCATCACTCAAACAACAACTTTTCTCTTATGCCATTTTGGGATTTGCTCTGTCTGAAGCCATGGGTCTCTTCTGTCTCATGATGGCTTTCTTATTGTTGTTCGCTTTCTAAGTCGTCTCACGATGTCTTTCGTCATTCATTAAGCAAAAAATAAAAACATCCCGTAACATAAAACCAACAAGGAATTTTTTTTAATTCTGTTCAAAATTGGCACGACCGAAAGAATTGCGAAAGACTGTTGTCTGTGAAATACACTTTGATAGGGAATTTACCTGTAATGAAATAGATAATAACTTTAAGACAGCACTTAGGTGTTTATGAAACTGCCTCATATTGTAGACGTATTAAATGCCTAGGTTGGAATACTGTTGTTTTTTTTTTGGTTTTTCCTATTTTGTATATTTCACAGATATATAAATAGAATAAATACTTATTGTAGAATCCATTTATTTATTCCTTTTTTTTTTTTACTGGCATTTTTTATAAGAATCTGTTGGTGAATTTATCTCAATTTAAAATTATTTTTTTGCTGTTATCAGTTTTGGCTTTAGGTACCAATGTTACATGTTTTCTATAAAACGTAATATACAAAGATTTAAAAAAAAAATTATTTGTTTCTTTAATTAAGTTGAAAATTCTAATTTTAAAGTTTGAATCTTAACGTATTTCAATTTTTAAATAAAATATACAAAAGTTATTTTAATCGGGTATTGTCAACGACAAATATTTTTGTTAGCATCCATTTCCTTTTTTATGTTTTGATTGAAATTAATTTATTGTTTTTGTTAAGATCATTTGTCGTTCAACTGTTGAGTATAAAAAAAATGTATACATCTTAATTATGAAACAAAATATCGTAAAAAACATAAAATTATAGAAAGCTGATTGTGATTATATTATTAACTTAGGGAAAGTTACATTCATGAATTTATTTTTGTTTTGACAGTCACAGCTTATTTATAAGTAAATACCTACCCTGAGCTGCATGCATATACTATATTATACAATGCTTACATAATATGTATGTACCTATATATATGATGAGCAATTAATATTAATTACCTACAAAATTCAAATAGTTGTAGGCAAGGTTATATAACTTAATAACTACTCCTGACTTATGGTTTTAATATGTTTGTTTAAATCATGACTCATATAGATAAGTTTGAAATGTTTGTCTTTAAGTTTTTTATACTTGAACAATTAGTTCCTGCAGACTTGCTCTACCAAGTACAAATATTCAATATAGCAAAACCTGTTTTTGCTATTGGTTTTCATTGTGTATTAGTTACACATAGTATTGAATATGTAGGTACTATCTACTAGAAGTTGTTCAATGTGATTTGATGCAAAAGTCAACTTACCATTAATAACCAAATTTTAAACTACACAACAATTCAATATTTTAATCCGTTCTACTACATCATAATACAAGTGTGTGACAAAAAGGTGAATCCCAAAAAAAAAAAAAAAAAAAAAACATAAGGACTCTTCTTACTCCAATGAATAATTAATAATACAATATTATTAAATAAGTTCTTTAGGTACTGATATACGACATACATGAAATATGACCACAATTCTTTACAATATACAATTTAAATTTTTAACTTCCAAAAGTATCAAATCGATACAATAATATGTACTACCAGAAAAAATTTAAAGACCGTCACATTTTTTCTACTATAAAACACCTGCACAAGAATAGAAATAATTTGTATTCTATTCATACCATAGAGGTAATTCAAAAATATTATTTGTGGATTTAGTCTCGCCTCAAAATCGTTTTTTGTATAAATGATATATCATTGAATTGAAATTTAACATCCGTGAATCATATGCTGAAATCCATTAGAATTTCAGGGTGGCCTTACATTTTTACAATCAATGTGAATGGGGGGAAAGGCTTTGATTCAACACAACCAAACACTTTATATTTGAGGGGCTAAGCCCACTTATCACCTCTGTGACTTGCGTCCATATCCGTGATTGTACACAGTAACCTCAGACCAAATCAGATACTTCATGACGAGACACCCTGGACTCCAACTGTACGCCCTTTTAAAAATAAATGTTTTTTGTTAAACGGAGCATTTTAAGTCCATTGTCCATATAATATAATATGACATCATAGAATAATATTGAGAACAGTGTATAGAGTAAAAATGTACAGTGTAGACTGTAGATAGTTTGTATTTGTATACTGCATTAAGCCATTAAAGTATTAAATTATATACACATTTATTATGTTATCATTTTGCTATTTTTCTGTTTATCCTTATGGCTTATAACTCATAATAATAGTACTTTTATAATTTATTATATATTGTAATTAAATATTTAAAAATATAAATGCGTACAAATACATTTGAACGATTAGGAACTATTGGTTTAAAATCGTTTACCGAGCCAGAATTGCTGCAGCTTGAGTGCTTAAAATTTTATAAATTAGAGTAATAGGTAATTAAAAAATTATACGAGATTATACTCGAGATTGATATCAACGAACATAAACAATACTAATGTGCTTTATTTTTTCTCTGTTTTGGATCGAATAGTTTTGTAAAAAGTGAGAGAAGAACAATGTTTCGCGTTTAGTGAAATTTTTACGATCATTTTTCATTGTATACCTTTTTGGGATCGACGTACTGGTTTTATTTTTATGTATGTTTATAATATTACATAAGATACTATATACCGTAAATATTAAAGACCATAATAATATGAACTAGTCTTTTATATACTTAATACTTATATACCATACTAAAGACATTATACACGATAAGCAACAGTGAGCTTTCTTAATGTTTTACAACCGTACTAGACTAAATGGCATTTCTGAAACTTGTAATCCCAGCTCTCAAGTTTGACTATGCCTGAAAAATTGTACAGCTGTGGCTTTTACGTATCATTTTGATCCGACTGCGGTCACAATGGAATGATACAATTTTCAAAATTTCCCGCTCTTACTGCTACTACAGTGGTTGTCTACGTCTGTTTTTTATTTTTTTTTCGTCGGAATTCGAGCCCTCACTGTCTAATTCTTATCACGAGTGGTTTTCGCCGTTTGGGCCAATCGATGAAAAAAAAAATCATTCACCTACCGAAGAGTGAAGGGCAAGGAATTCTGTCAATTTTTTACGGTTAAGTCTTTCACTTCTGCCTTCCACTCCGGACCAAAACTACCATGACTAACTTAGTCACTAAAAGTTCGTATATGCTGGAAAAGTTGGGCAAGAAGAGCCCCAAGGTAAGTGTATCAACAATAGTGTGTATTACAGTATTGGTCCTCTTGCAGGATTTTTAATGGGTACTTAAAATCAAATATCCCTGAAATTTAGCCCAGATGTAAATATAAGAGGTGCTCTGGAGTCTAGACTAGCCAGAGTAATAATAATTTGGCATCCCGCAACATGATTTCAATGTCTGTTTAACCTTTAATATGTTTAATAGCTTTTTGCAGCGTCATTGCCTGCATGCCCTCTATGGAGTAACAGTCAGCAGCGTCGCAACCTCAATGTACATGAGCACGTCAGCTATTCGCTGCTAAAAGGTGCTGGCATACCTGTCCCTAAGTTTGGGGTAGCCAAGACTGGTAAGGAAGCAGCCGAACTTGTGCGAAGTCTGGGACTCACAGACATTGCAGTCAAGGCTCAGGTGTTGGCTGGTGGTCGAGGATTAGGTCATTTCAAAAAAGGATTCAAAGGCGGTGTTAAAATGGTTGATACGTTAGTTACAATTATATCCAATGATAATTGTGTGTATGTATACATTATAATTTTTATGAATTCAGGGCAGAAGAAGCTGAATATGTATCAGATCAGATGTTAGGAGATTTTTTGATTACTAAACAAACTGGAGAGAAAGGTCGTATTTGTAATGCAGTTATGGTAGCTGAACGCGTGTATGCTAGAAAAGAATTTTATTTTGCTGTTATGATGGAGAGAGCATTTGGTGTAAGTGAATAAAATCAATTAAAATAATTAATTCAAGTCATAATAAATATAAACTGTGTAAAGATGTTGATGAAATGTTCCTATTTTTAATAGGGCCCAGTTTTGATTGCATCTTCTCAGGGTGGTGTAAACATTGAAAAAGTTGCTGAAGACAATCCTGAAGCAATTTTATACATGCCTATTGATATTACAAAAGGTAATCATTTGTTATTAAATTCATCAGCTGATATCATGTTTTTTTCTGTTATTAATATAAATTGTTTTTACTGCAGAATGAGTCATTAAATATTATTTATTTAATATAACAATAATAAAAATGTAATAAAACTAAAACAATATCATATACTTAATTAACAACAACATTAATATTTAAATTATCTATTTTAAAATTATTGTTTAGACATTTTAAGCATTTTAATTTAACCTATAAGGTCAATTAATTTTGTAGTATGAAGATAATAATCTTGATTATAAATCAATGTATTTAGGTATAGCATAAACTTTGTATTTAAGTTCAAAGTGGAATGTATTATTTTATTCATAATTTACGTATTTATTATTTATACTAAAATGCAATTGAATATGATTCAAATTAAAAAATATAATTTGCTTATAAGTGGAGTATAGATTTTTTTGAGTAAATGTATAGTTTTAATGAGTGAAAATATCATAATTCAAGTAAAATGAACAAGAATCATAATTTCATAGTCTATTATAATGTTAATATTCAGTAATACTAACATTTGGCATATAAATATTGAATAATAGTTTTAGCTTTATAAATCTCTAATAAAGGTTTAAGTTAATGGTTAGTTTAATTGATAAATAATATGTTAATTTGTATTAGGTATATCTAGGGAACTGGCCTTAGATGTGATCACCAAAGTTGGATTAACTAAAAAAAAAGATGAAACTGCAGATGTTATTTTGAAGTTATATGACTTATTTCTTACAAAAGATGCACTATTAATTGAAGTTAATCCTTATGCTGAGAGTATTTCTACTGGAGGATGTAAGTAAAATATTATTTGTGCTATTTTTTTTTTTAATTGTAATAAACATGTTACATTTTTTTAAAAGATTATTGTTTGGATGCCAAATTTCGATTTGATGATAATGCAGAGTTTAGGCAAAAAGAATTGTTTGATTTGCGTGATTGGACTCAAGAAGATGAGAAAGAAGTAGAAGCTTCCAAATTTAATCTTAACTATATTGCACTGGATGGTAATTCATTAAATTCTATAATATTAACACATCATCATTTGTTATTAAATTTTTAATTATAATTATGTCAGGTACTATTGGTTGTTTGGTAAATGGTGCTGGTTTGGCAATGGCTACTATGGATATAATTAACTTACACGGTGGATTCCCAGCTAATTTCTTGGATGTCGGAGGTGGTGCTACTGCTTCTCAAGTTAAAGAAGCTTTTAAAATCATCACATCAGATCCTAAAGTATGAATTATATTTAACTATCAATCGTAAATAAGGCTTTCTTCAGAAAAATTAAACAATGATAGAATCAATAGCCAAATGTATATATTATTGTATTAGTTTATTTAATCTGTTAATAATAATAATTAATAATATTGGCTTAAAACATTGAAACTAGATTTATTATTAATTTTTGAATAATTATAGGTGTGTGCTATTATGGTAAATATTTTTGGTGGAATAATGAGATGTGATATCATTGCTGATGGAATTATTGCAGCAGCTCAAGAGTTGAATCTTAATGTACCAATCATTTGTCGTTTACAGGTATATAATCATAAATCATAATTAATAGTTACTGTTACAGTTGCAGTAAGATGTAAAATATATTTACCATTTTTTTCTCAACTTATAGGGTACAAATGTAGATGAAGCAAAACTTCGCATTGCAAACTCTGGAATGAAAATTTTGCCAGTAGACAATCTAGATGAAGCTGCTCGTTTGGCAGTTAAATTGTCTGAAATTGTTAATCTAGCTCGTGAACAACACTTGGGTGTCAACTTTGAAATGCCCATCTAAAACATAAACTAAATAATCTACCAGTAATTATTAATATGTTAACTAATACTTGTTCTCAAAGTCTATTGCACATTTGTCTTCTAATCACTACACAAAACAGATCAGTATAATACATTTTATATTCTTACGTAAAGCTTTAATAAATTATTTAAAGGAGACATAAATATGCCTTAACATTTCTCTTTTATTATTTTATTAATTGTTGGACAACCTTAAATTAAATGTGTTTTTGTTTCTTATGCTCTTAAAAATTCATTAAAGTATGGATATTGTTTAAACAATATTTTTATTTTATTGTTTTTGTCAGATTAATTGTTTTGTATAATATTATAAATAATTTATACATCTAAAAAGTTATACTGATAATGTTCTTTTATATGATAGTTACCTTTATGATTAAGTGTTACTATTGATTTAATTTTGTGACATAATTTAATTAATGATTTTAAACTAATTCATTGTGGTTTTAATTTTGAAATGAAAAAAAAGAAAGTATTATTGCTGTTTAAAAGTCTCCTTAAATTATACAATTTGTAAAGGTTTATTCACACTAACAGCTTTAAAAATGAAAAGACACGTAAACAAATTAATGTTCATGCTATAGAGTTAATCTTATAGTCAGTGGTGAATGGCATGCTATGTTATCTTGTGTGTATTTCATAAATTGTTCCTTAAAAAAAATGAAATTTTAATTATATTTAGCTAAGCTAGTTTAGGTATCTATTTAATTATTAAGTGTAATTAAACATAAACGATAATGGCTGTAGATACTTAGACTACCATTACCTTATTATTATTACTATTGTTGTTGTTAATTCTACATAATATTATTGTAATTTGTCGTGAATATAATAAATATTAAATAATAATAAATAATTGTTATAATGAGAGATTATTAATAGGTTAATATTTTTAATCATTGTTTCTATAGGAATTAGAAGGTGTGAAAGATGTGTAATTCACTGGTATTATTGAAAAAAAAAATTAAACATAAGTACTACTAAATTGAAAACTAAGACCCTGATGGAGGAAGAGTTTTCTTATAGTCACTGCCGGTGTCGTAGCTTATTTTTGAAATAAAAAATTTTGTTTCAGATCCTAAGTGGTGAATGTATTGATTTAAAATTTAAAAAAAAATGTATATGCACACTAAGAGTAGTTGAAAAAATGACAACATTAGGGGTAGTTTCTGGTAGAAAATTGGATAGAGTTTGTACCTTAGAGGATTCTAAATAGATAATTCCCAGTAGTTTTCATAAGTTTGAAAAAATCAAATTAAAATAAAGAAAAAAGAATTTTTACACAAAACCAGTTTTTGAAAAAATCGATTTTGTTTTCTGTAGTAACTCAAAACCAAATAATCATAGATACTTATCACTTTCAACAAATTTTTAATGTTCATTTTCTTTACAAAATTAAATTTTCAAAATATTTTGACTTTTAGGCTATTTATAAAAATTTTCAATTTTATTTTTGCATAAATATGAGTAACCTTAAAATGTTATCACCTAATACAAAAAGTACATAAAATAATATTTTTGAGGGTTTGATCTATCGGTTTCATATTTTATTATTATTTGAAGTTATATCCGATAAAAATTAATTTAAAAAAGGGGGTCAAGTGGATGTCGCTCCGCTGTACAGTAGGTTACAAGTAGATCACTATAATGGATGGTATTAAATTTGAATTCAATGATATAATATCATTGTATATTTGTATACGAGAAAAAATTCTGAGCGGAGACGGTATGTCAGTCTAGGATATTTAAAATTATATTGATATTGTTACTATACGGTAGCTAGTAAGTTGAATTAATATTATTCATATTATTTAATTATTAACCTAAAATTATCAGTAATGCTGGAAAAATATTATAATATATACTTTTACTCGTTAAAATTGATTTTAATATGTAATTTCGTCCAAATTTGAACTTAAAATGTCTGTAAAAAATAACTGTGTATATATATTTTTTTAGATTTTTTGTTTACAGTATGTACTATTTATTAGAATCTTTATTTTAAATTTTCAATCCTTAGTTATAAAAACTGAACATTTTATAATTGTTTAATTACAATGATTGTCAATTTTCGAGATTTTGATGAATTTGGTCAAATTTCAAACTTTAAATGCTTATAAAAAAAATTGTGCCTATATAATTTTATTATTTTTTAATTGCCTTGTATTAAATTTTCATGATATTTGGCCCAAAAATAAAAATTTATTGGTATTAATATAAAAAAAAACTAAAAAATTTAAAATTTGAAATGGTCCGTAAAAAGCTCAAAAGGAGTAAAAAATATTTTTTAAATTGTATGGTGTATAGAAAATGCTAATATAAACATTCGGTGAGATTTTTAAGTATCTTCAGTTATTCATTTTTGAATAAATTACAACAAAATAAGAAAATCGCTACATGAGAAATCGAGTGATGTAAAAAAAATCCAATGATGTAAAAATATGAACTTCAAACGCTCAAAAAAATTTAATTTGACTTGGTATTAGATATTTTTTTTTTGATAAACTTGTGAGAAATCATGTGTTACATTTTAAATCTTAGATTTAAAAAGAAAATTTTTTATGAATTTCTAACTCAAAATAATTTGAACATTTCTGTGAATTTTACGTATTTTGTCAATATTTGAACTTAAAATGCTTATAAAAAAAAATTTGTGACTACGGATTCTTAATATTTTTCATATATTATTGTTACAATAAGTTTTTTTACCCAAAAAATAAAATTTTATAGAAATCTATAGAAAAGAAACATAAAAAAAATTGGAAAATGAAAATGTCCGTAAACAGCTCAAAATAAATCAAAATATTTTAAAAATGTTATGTGTATTAAAATGCTAATATAAACATTCAGTCAAAATTTCATGTATCTAAGGTAATTTCTTTTAGAGTTATACCAAAAACCAAAATCGATTTTGTCGAAAATTGGTTTTCTGTAAAAATTCCCGTTTTTTCCTTAATTTTTCATTCGTTTTTCACCACGCTTTTGAAAACTACTAGGAAATTTTAACTTTTGACCCCCCAAAGTACCAACTAGATTCACATATCAGAAAAGGAACTATTGAAGAAAATTGAAGCAATTTTACTGTCCTAAAAGGTGATGACAGATAAAAAAAATTATTAAAAAAACACACATCATTATAAAATCAATACATTCATCGCTCCGCTCAGAATCTAAAAATGTTTGTAAGCAAGTCAAAATAAATATTTATGAGTATTTTAAGTTCAAATTTGGACGAAATTACATATTAAAATCAATTTTAACGAGTAAAAGTATATATTATAATATTTTTCCAGCATTACTGATAATTTTAGGTTAATAATTAAATAATATGAATAATATTAATTCAACTTACTAGCTACCGTATAGTAACAATATCAATATAATTTTAAATATCCTAGACTGACATACCGTCTCCGCTCAGAATCTTTTCTCGTATACAATGATATTATATCATTGAATTCAAATTTAATACCATCCATTATACAATGATCTACTTGTAACCTACTGTAGAGCGGAGCGACATCCACTTGACCCCCTTTTTTAAATTAATTTTTATCGGATATAACTTCAAATAATAATAAAATATGAAACCGATAGATCAAACCCTCAAAAATATTATTTTATGTACTTTTTGTATTAGGTGATAACATTTTAAGGTTACTCATATTTATGCAAAAATAAAATTGAAAATTTTTATAAATAGCCTAAAAGTCAAAATATTTTGAAAATTTAATTTTGTAAAGAAAATGAACATATAAAAATTTGTTGAAAATGATAAGTATCTAATAATATCATCAGAATCATTTTTCGTATACAATGATATTATATCATTGAATTCAAATTTAATACCATCCATTATACAGTGATCTACTTGTAACCTACTGTACAGCGAAGCGACATCCATTTGACCCCCTTTTTTCTATTATAACTTTCTTTTCGGGACTTATTTTTCCTAGTGTGTGACATTTTTTACCGGGGCTGTTTTCCGATTACGATGTTGAGATGGCTCTAGATAAAACAAACAGATAATATTCTCTTGAAATTCACGCATACAACAATTTATTGATCTGGTAATTAAACAATATTACCTATTAATAATGTTCGATGGCATAACATTAAAACTAGATACGGCTTGTGGCGGACTATATAGCGAGTAGTGACTATAATATAAAGTGACTAGTGAGGACATGAGATTTTGTTACTCGAATCCGACGACCATTAGTCCCTAAGGCCTATCTATCTACCCACCTTACGAGTCACAACCCAAGTCAGTACCCACGCCCTATACTAATTATTTTGCAAGGATCCACGTGGCAACTCGTTTTTTGGGTCAGGTCTCTGGACCATTATTCTTATAAGTTATAACAGTTATAAGCCACAACTACCTATATTATATAATATTATACCTTATATCATATACCTACAAGGCTACAATCATAATATCGCATAGCCGCATAGGTATGATTGTTATTTGAGAACCAAGATTTAGACCCATAAATTAGAAATTGAACATCCTAACCTATGGATTTATACAAAAAATCAACAGTTGTCCTAAATTTGTTTACACATGTTCATAGAACAATAACATGCGGTACGTACATAATATGTATTAAGTAGACACTATTAACTCTAACTCTTAATGATTTGAAGCCCCCTTAGCCTCCCCCCCCCATGGTACACCGATGCCGGTATTTTTATTGTTCTATGATTTTTATGGTATAAAATATAAATAATTTGATTTGATTCATAGGTCATAGCCAATAGTTATACCTATGACCTTTCTCATAAAGTAGGTAATAAATAATAATTTGACTACGCGTATGTAGGTTATATTTATGGCAAAATTATTCTCTTGGATTGTGGACACATAAAAAGTAAACACAATTTCAACCGATTACAATAGTGGTCAAGAAACATAACATCGTAATATTATTTTAATGTCATTATCGAGCTCTGCACTGTGGACGTTTCAACGGCAACGACGTTTTCCGAAATTTTTGTGAAACTACTCAACTACCTCCGGAAAAATTTGTGAGACGCAGTTGTAGTTGTTGTGGTCAGTAACAGTAATTTTTTTCATGGAGACATGGACAGATTTTCGTATCCATGCTCGTCGTTATCACGGCCGTTATCAGGCCCATTGTTTTGGTATTTACTATTTACATGACTGCAGCCGTGATCCGAACAAAATATTGTGTATCGCAATATTATTAATTTTTAACTGTTTAGGCTAGACGATAAGTTTGTCTGTTTGTGTATTTTTTTATTTAAAAATTTTTTTTTTGTATCCAAATCTGTGTGTGCAGACCGATCGAAGGCGACCACCGACGTAAACGTAAGTACACTTTCTCGGACGGCTTTACATATTGTCCCGGCGACGACGCTACTGGAAAACCGTAACATATGTCTTCGAGATGTGAACGTTTTGCGACTTGAAATCGGTTGAAAACCTTTTCAGCGCAAATTGTTTACTGTAAAATCAACCAAAAAAACCTATTGACAAAACGGTTTGACGTTTTTCGTGCTGTACGACACATGTTGACAAGTGCATCGTTGTGTGTAGAAAAACCAAAACATAATCTTTTGTTTGTAAATCAGATGTCGCAGCGACAGCTATGTTTTTGCACTAATGTTATTCTGTGTACGATCGACAATCGTTTGCGTATTCAATAATGACCAATGCGATTGGTTTGTTGACAGACATAATTTTTTTTTCTCCCTTTGTGTGTAAAATTTACTCGGTCAATTCATCAAGCTCATCGGTTTCAGTTAACCAAATTCTGTTTTATCTCTAGGTACCACACCTATATTACTGGTTCTACTTAAGCGTTGAGCTGACTGTCAATTTGCATCATTCCTGTTACCACGACTTGCGTTCTTCTTGCACGGTAATTTATTTATTATGCACTCATGTATAATAATTATGTTAATGCAACTTTACAACAATTTTACATGAAATTATTTCAAGTGTCACCACTAACTTTAATTTTTCCCCATTTCGTATATGTCATGGTTTTTCATTACAGTGACATTTTCAGCATTCGAAACACAGCAACAAGTGCCAGTTGATATTCGGTTATTGACTGTTGTTTAATGTCATTTTGTGCCATTGTTTGTCCAACAGTTGTACATTATTCAACTATTTAGCGCTTATTGCCATGCTCCTCAGTACAGTTGTTTTGCTCTGTAAATCAAAACATTTCTCTCGTATTCTGAAAATCTACTGCTTGAAGGTCAGTAGTAGAAAAAAAAATATAGGAAGGTAATCTAGTCTAATTAATAGAAATGATGCACAAAAGTAGTTAAATAGAACCAAAATTCATTAAATTTTCAACTATTTAGTGATTATGTTTATTTTCCCATGGATCATCAATTTATTATGACAATTATTTGACTAATAATTTTAATCTTATTTTTAGTTGGTTTAGCAATACCATTGACATGATGTATTTTGTTACTTGTATAACAATATATTTGTTTGTAAACAATTATTGTAAAAATGTATTATTATTACATAACTAATTTACATGTTTTCTTAAATGTTTAAAAACATTTTTTTTTTTTTAGATCTAGGTTATTCAATTTTTGATAATGGGTGACGAATAATAATTTTTGCAAGTAGTCAAACAACTTAAAATTTTCTTCAAAGCCATGTTTTCCTCAGGTAAATTAATTGTTTTAATAACTTAAATTTGTTGTATCCGTCTGTTTAGTTCATAATAAAGTTTAAAATACCCATAACTTGCTTTAAAATTAATATAAAAAAAGCAAACTCAGGGTCCTGAATAATATTTCTACCTTTAAAATTGATAACCGGGCAATCCGCTCTAATATTTAAATTCATTTTGTAAAAAAGGCTTATTCTCAGTGTTCGGAACGTTCACTAAAAAATTGAATTCGTTCACGTTCACATTCTATGCTTAAGAAAAGAATTTGTTCACATCCACTTTCATATTTTTTCCAAATGAACACGTTCACGTTCTTTGAAAATATGAATGCGTTCATATAGTCGTTCATTTAATTTTTTTTTATTTAGTTTGTAGGTATTTTTTTAAACTAATACAAAATCGTGGAAATTATAATTTTAATATTGTTTTAGGTCCAGCCGTAGCCACTGGAATTTCACATATTTTATTTTTATAATTCATAATAAATTATATATTATAATAATACCTATTATCAATCAATATTTATTAAATAGTAAATAAATTTGAACGTCTTAAAAATTCAAATTCATTAAATATATAAACGTCGTTCACATTCTATTTGAAAAAAAAAACGAATGACGTTCATGTATCGTTCACTAA
Source organism: Nasonovia ribisnigri (assembly GCA_027563435.1). Lineage (NCBI taxonomy): Eukaryota > Metazoa > Arthropoda > Insecta > Hemiptera > Aphididae > Nasonovia > Nasonovia ribisnigri. The sequence goes on from JANEHU010001153.1 coordinate 74,683, forward strand.
ATACTTTTAGACGTTTTTTTCAAATAATGCTTATTTTGATATGATGTGAATTTGTCTGACAAAGACAAAATTTGTGAGTATTACGTCCTCTTAAAATGTAGTTTATATATATGAATTTGATTTTTGATATAATAATATACTTGTATAAAATATTTACAAATTGTATGATAATATTTTTTATAAAACTAGATATTTCATCTATGAAAGTAAAAACAAGTTCTCAAAAATGTGCCTAGATTAATGCATATTGATTTTATAACTTATAATAATACTTATTACACAAAATTAAGATCTAAAAGCAAATTACAATATTTTCTAAGTTATTCAGAAATGAAATTTCAGTCAAAACTTTCGATTCGATCAATTAAATCAAATTATATACATTTGTTAATTTTTTGGATAAACTTAAAACTATAGATTAATATTTTATAATTATCAAATTTACCAGTATAAACCGATTCAATCTGTCTACTATAAAAAAAAAAAAATGTACATGATTTTAAATTGCAAGTATTATTACCATTTATGGTAAAAAAAAACCAATACAATTTTAATTTTGATACCCTATTGTAAAAGTAGTAAAACTACTGGCGGTTTAACGGTGAATTTGGAAAATGTGCTAGAATATTCTTTTGCTGCCCCTAAAACTGTATTCTACGCACAACTATGTGTATTTTCTTATAGGTTTGTACTGCTTTGTAGGTTTGTTGGGATACATATTTAATATTTATTAAATGAATATTAAGTAACAATAAAATGTAAATGAATATAAATAACAATCAATAATCTATATTATATTTATATTGATATATTATAAAAAAAATATTATATTGAATATATAAATAATAAATATTGAATGTAATTATTTTTAAAAGTCTAATGATAAATATTCATATTTATTTATTTATTACTTCAAGAAGATAAGCCCCCCCCCCCCCATTGAACCATTTATAGATTTAATATCTAATAATTAAAACTATGTTAAATTATTAGCTTTCATTTTATAATAGAAAATTATTGACTTTTAAAATAGTCTATTATAAAATATTAATATCATGCTATAAAGTTTTATGAAGTTAATTTATTTATTATTTTAATAATATAATGTCAATACTGAAATATATATTATTTTTATCTTTCAGTTCAAGGTAGTGAAATTGCCTGTGTTCATTAAAATTTGAGCTTATTCATTGAACAATATTCAAGCATTCCCAATGAAAAGTGTAGCTGTTGACGGTGCATCAGAGAATTTACGTCAGTTAAACACAACTTGGGGGAAGAGTAGAGGTGAACAACAAACAGAGTTGAGTGCAGACGCACGGAACACAGTACGAAGAACATTGTTTGTTGAGCCGTCTGCTAAATTAGAAAGCGATGATAACGTTTTAACGGATGACAACGAAAAAAATCCTAAGTGGCTATCATACGTATTACAGAGGTTAAGTGAAGATACTAAAACTATGCCTGGTAATAGTCAAACACCACCAGCCAAAGAGGTAAAAGAGAGAGAACCGGAAGTACAAACTGGAGTTGGGCCTGATTGTGGTATAAAGGATGTTTGGGCACATAATTTAGAAGAAGAGTTTACTTCAATACGAAAACTTTTACCAAAATATTGTTATGTGGCTATGGATACAGAATTTCCAGGTGTTGTAGCCCGTCCTATTGGCGATTTTAAAACAACTGCTGATTATCTGTACCAGTTGTTGCGATGTAATGTTGATCTGTTAAGGATCATTCAATTGGGGCTTTCATTTTTCGACGAAGATGGTAAAACTCCCACTGGTCCATATACTACTTGGCAATTCAATTTTAAATTCAATTTGTCAGAAGATATGTATGCCCAGGACAGCATAGAGTTATTGACAAATTCCAGGTAATAGTAGATTTCTATAATTGTTGTGATTATTATAATACAACTAAATTGTCATTATTTTTCAGAATACAATTTAAGAAGCATGAAGAAAACGGAATCGAACCTATAGTTTTCGCTGAATGCATAATCACGTCTGGTTTAGTATTGATGGATAATATAAAATGGATGACATTCCACAGCAGTTTTGATTTTGGCTACTTAGTCAAGGTGTTGACCGATGAAAAATTGCCACAAGAGGAGTCAGATTTTTTTGATATGTTCTCTCTATACTTTCCTTGTGTGTATGACATTAAGTATCTGATGAAGAGCTGTAAGAATTTGAAGGGTGGTCTGCAAGAAGTTGCAGATCAATTGGAACTGAAGCGGATTGGACCACAACACCAGGCTGGTAGCGATTCTCTACTAACAGGCATGGCTTTTTTTAAAATCAGGGACATGTATTTTGAAGGAATGATTGACAGCAAGAAATATTGTGGTCATTTGTATGGCTTGGGCATTACCACATTGAACAATGGCCAAATTCGGTATGATAATAACGAAGGGCCTCCCAATTAAATATACCAGAAATACATTATTAATATAATAATAAATATATTATTTCCAATGATCGTACAGTTGTTGCTTACCACTGATGAATGGTACCAACTATACATGTTGACTTAAAGAAACAAATTTAAAAAAAATTATATGCATTGGGTGTAATTTTTCTCTTCTCAATTTATTTATTCTGTGTAAAATTTTGTTTGCCAACTGTGAATGAAATTAGAAAATGATAGAATTAAATGTAGTTTAGAATTATTATGTTAAGAAAAAAATTAAAGAAAAAAATGGTCTGTATATTAATAATTGTTGTGTAATTTTTTTATATTTATTTCTTTTACAACTGATCTATATGCGTTTTGATTTAAGATATATTTGTTAAATATTTAACACAATTTTAAAGCATGCACATTACAGTTTTATTTGTTTTATGAAGTGTGGAATTTGGTCTAATGGAATTCAGGACCTTTGAATAAACTAGCTATATTTCATTTTCTGGTACCTGTAAGTAGATTAATAAACCATTTCATTAAATGAGTAATATTACGTCTATAAATATTATGTTAGTATCTGAACATGAATGAGTAGATTATGTTTGTAATAGATCATAGGAATGTGGCATATGTACCACAAGTTCACAACCTCTACATTATTGAATGTAAACTATGGCTTTAGATAGTAACTATGTAAAGCCATGATCTAAACTAATAGATTTTAAATCTTTTGTGATAAAATATTTGATTGTTAACGACTAGTGAGAATTTAATCACATAATAATGATAGGTGTGGGTGTGGAAAAACTGTAAGAAGTCACTACTTCTAATAATTTACATTTGTGTTTCTATCAATAGACTTAACCTTTTAACAATATTTTGGAATATTTTTTAGTGTTCTATTATTTGAAGATTTTAAGTACAATTTTTAAAGAAATAAAAAAATGAATGGTTATATTTATTTTAACAAAAATATTAAATCAATCATTATAATAATGAATAATTATAAATGATTAACATGGCAACAACTTGTACTTCAATCTAGTTCATGTATTATATTTTTAACATTTATAACCAAATCTACTAATTAAATTATTTTTCAATTGAATAATTTCGGTTTGAATTCAAAATATATGAGATAAAAATTTGATTGAAGAAATTATCATTCTAAATATTAAATTAAATTTTGCATATTTCTATGTCAGAGTGTCAGACTAATGCAAATAATGGGATTTAAAAAAAAAATCATTTTTGTTATTATATACATTTATACCAATATATAATATTTTATAATATAAAGATTATTTTTCATAAATCCTTTCAAAAAAAATTTTTTTTGTTTATGAAGCTATTTATATACATTTTTTAATACTTTCCTCATATTATTTTTGAAGTTGTAAACATAATTATGAATTTATTTGATTTAATTATTGGTATTTTGGGACTCGATTATATTTCTTTACGTCTTATGATTGCCAAAGTATACGTATAATTCAAAGTTTTTTAGTGCATTACATTACAGTCATTTTATAAATATTATGTTTATATTTTTTTTTAGTCAACATTTTAGGATGTTATTAACATATTAGTATTGTTGGCAATGCAGCTTAGTAGATTATTATTTATGAAAAAATATTAAAATATCATGGAAAACTATGAACAAACTATATAGACTAATAGTAGTAATCATAGACCTATAAACTAATGGACTGTACTTAGAGAGATAAATCTAAAATCACCAGATGCCAGACGGGATTGCTAAGTGAGAAAAGAAGGGTTTTGGGCCGTTGCAAAACATAGCCCAAAACATGTTTTTCTCTCTTGTATGCACAATGCACATATTATGTTATGTTTTATCTCTGTTATTTTATCTGGATTAACCACGGCGGAGCGATGTGGGAAGCACTGTCTATTAGCTTATAGGTTTATGATTATAAGTACCTAATAAGTAATAACTAATAACTAATAACTAATATTGTTGTTCATCTTAATAGGTACCAATTTAGTATTAATTTTTGTTTACAGATGAATTTGTTAGAAATAAGTATTTAAGTCATTAATATTAATATAACTAATATTATTATCCTCTTACTATATTATAATAGCATATACCTAATATATAAGAGGTTTTTTCCATCAGTTATGTATTTTTATTACTAAACTACTAACTATAATTATTTATTAGGTATTAAATAATAAATATTAATTATTAGGTAGGTATATACATTTAATTTGTTGAAAAATTATGTCTAAATTTTTATACAATGAGTCATTGAGTGAGTCATTTGAATAGTATAAAAATTAGGTACCATAATAATTCAACTCAACTGATCTATTATTATTTATATATTATATACAAAACTTAATTTTAGTAGGACCTATACGGCATTTACGATATTTTAATATTTTATCTAAGGTTAGGTTATTGATAAAGCCAGTTCATTCCGTACTTTAATTTATTTTCTAAAATCTACATGGCGTCATGACTACATCCCAATACCAAACCTTAGTCGTGGTAGTACAAAAAATACTAATTAATACAATAATACCTCATAATATGTAGCGTAAAAACTTGATTATTTTTAAGCTTTCTGTGTTTTTCTGTTTTGTAAAATAAGTATGACAACTGCGTAAAAACGTTATGAGTTTCTCACTGGTTCCTGACGTAGCTAATTGTATTACAATATTTTGTTTATTAAGTTTATCATATTGTAAACAAAAATCATATTGTACATTTTATTTTTACGAAATAAAAATACAAAACGTGTTCTTATGTGTCCATGACATTGCCACATTTGTGAAAAGATAAAATTGTTACCTATGTCCTAATTAATATTCATAGGGAGAGCATTTATTCAAACTACGGTGAAAACTTGAAAATCCTTTAGTTTAAACGAGTAAACTTTTTCTCTGTGAGTAAAAAAAAATCTACTATTATTTATTTTTATATGATAATATTATTTTGATTGTAAATTATAGGTTTATTACAATTTTAAATTCTAAACGATTCGTTTCGTAATGACGGACAGTTATATATTATAGCCCAAAGTTTTTCCGTTTTTAATTCATTAAAATGCGTTTATCGATGATCGATGAATACCTATTAAATATTTAAATCATACTGAAACAGTTATATAGCTGCATTTTTAATATACTCGTTTCTATAATATGTTATTATTCTCATATCAAATTGTTTGGTCGAGTCGAGTCGTCAAGATGCCTACAACATAATATGTGTTTTGATTTGTTATTATAACTATAGTGTATACCTACTGTTTACCTATCACCTATAATAAAATGTAATAGATTGACAACATAATAGGTATATTACGATTGCGCTAGGCGATCGGAATTTTCATTAAATGTAGACATTAATATAATATTATAATGTATACAGGGTGACTCTTCAAGCATGGTTACACCCATTTTTCATTCGAACGAGTGTAGTAAAGTAGAGTTATTCAGTTATTGAAAATTTAAATGTTTAAATTAAGAATAATATAGTCCTTTAAATGGTTTTATATAAACTATAAGTATAAAGTAGATGCATCTAATACTAGCTGAATCTAGTATTTATTATACCTACTTGGACCATTTTTACAAATGATTAGGTAATGTAGGCAAAGGCAATTAGGCAAATGACCTTATATAACTATAATAATTATTAACATTTTCAAACCCCCTTTTCCCCCATATCTCCCAAACATATTATCCTAGTAGGTACCTACACAATGTTGATTATCTCAAAATCTACTCGTTCGAATATCGATTCTGAAACCGTCAACGTTTTCAGAAAAATTATTCACTAAATAATTTACCGTAGAAAAGGGAGGTTCCAATTTGAGAAACAGAAGTTTGTATAGTTTCTACGCAAGACTCTGCTATGTTTAGGTAGACATGAAGTGCAAAAAATCTCAAGAATTTCAAAATACGGTCTTTATATAAGTATAGGTATTCTTTAGTCGAAAATCCGAAAGTCATATTATTGAAGAAAAAATGGGATGAGAATGCTCGGTGAATCGTTCTTTATAATACCTAATTGTAAAATTATGATACTATGTATTGGTATTTTATACTCCTCGATATAACAGTTCGAACCATTATGTTATTTATCATAACTCTGGTATTAGATATAGGTAGATCCGACAGTGTAGTGGAGGTAACCAATAATATTCAATATTGTGATTTATGAAAACTGTACCTACAAGTGCGTTTAACTACACGCTGACAACATGTTTTTGAATTTTTATACTTTATAACTACTTGAATACTTGATTATGATTATATATAATGATACTTCAATACTTCATACATTCTTACGGTTCATAATTTCATATTATAATAATTGTTATAAGTATATAGTATTTCGTTTATCGATGTATATTATTTCTATGTATGTAGACTGTTATTGTATTGGTTTTATATAGGTTTGAATTTTAATAACAGAAATAGTAGTACCTAACTACCTATTCAGTATAATTATATATTTCCGTTATTATGATTTATGTGATATGTACACCTTTATATATGTACCAATTTTACAGTCTTATACACTAGTAACACCTCTAGTTTAAATTTTTCCCCTCTCTAGGGGAAGGTTAAAGTTTACATTCCTGAAAAAGTCATTAAATTAATTTATTTTATCTTAAAGATGTTTGAAGATTATACTATATTAAAAATAAAAATTTACCTACACCTTAATTATAATATTGTATATGCAAGAACCGCTAGATAACGTTCCTAGATGACCTTCAGATTGCCCGAGCAATAATTATGTGGTATTTATTTTTGTCAATATTTGTTTTTTACCAAAAAATAATCAGTATTGTCAATTTGTCATAATTAGCACAATTTTAGGTTTGCATCATATAGCAGGCACCTACAGTGATGTCCAAACGAGATGTCGATAGTCGATTATATAATATACATTTATAAATAATATATTATTTTACGTAATTTTATTTAAAACACGCGTTCCTACGCGACCGGTGTATTCGTTTTATAATGATGAAAAAAAATGGCAATGAAATATATAGGATGTAGGTGCCTACTTATATCGCAGTAAATGTACAATTTTCACAAAATGTTTAATTTTGGCATATTTTACCTCGAACACGTGTGTGCCCAAACCGCACTACGTGCCTGTCGTATACTCGTGTAGATATTATACCTATGTTGTATGTTTAATATCATTATTATTTGTTCATTCGGAACACAGTTGTTTCTATAGCGGTAGCACGACTGCAGCACCAGAGTCACACGCACATAATAATATTACAATATATAGGTATACAGCATGTATATACACGCATACACGCATGTATACATAAATACACGTTTAGGTAGGTACAGCACCTAAATAGTGTATGTTTCATACAGAGCGTTTACCTACAATCATAATATTATAAATAAAATAAAACGTTCGATGTCGTTTTCGAAAATAAATTATACATTTTTGCTATATTTTATATTGCTGTTCCTCCGAGTCTTACCTAATACGTTTCTGATTGACAATAAACCTATAATCCTAAGCCGAATATTTTGTTGAACATTTTGATATACCTGTGTATGAAAATCGAATTTCGGACGAGCGGTTGTTAGGTAATATTATAGTTATACGTATTTCAAAACCCGAGCAAAACCTATTAGGTTGAGACTGTTGAGAGTTTTTATAATTAAATGTAGACTATAGCGTTTTAGATTTAGACAAACCGAGTGGAGGTGAAGTCATTATTTGTCGAGAAGTTTCATTGCTAATCGAAACCGACGCGTATACATATAGGTCTATAAGCCGTCTATATAGAACTATGTTTCGAACCAAAAAATACGAACGCTCGACATTGTCATTTGTCATATTATAAATAGTACGAAAATCTATTTGGAATGCGTCAGACTGCATGCGACGACGTCATGATGTCTCGACTACAAACGCGTGTCGTATTAATTTATTATAATAATATACGTATTCATCACGATGTATTTATGTTTTGTTTTTTTTTTTCGAGGGAACGTGCGCGCGTATAATATAATATTATAACGATGACATCACCGCCGAGTCGGTGTGACGGGAAACGCGATGGGCGAGTTCCTACTACAGTCATCGTCGCCGGATTAAGATTGCGGACTGAACTGTTGATCTGTTATTGCAGACGACCGGCGGAGTCATGCCAGAAAACCGTCGAAGAACGGAGAAAAGCTCCCTGTGCAACACACGATTAACTCTGTACAGGTTAGATTAGCCATGCATGATATATGTTTACAGCGAAGTCGTCGTTTTGCATTCAGATTGCAGGGTACACGCGCACCAAGGCTTATAGATAATATTATCTATAAACCTTGCACGCGCACAACCAACAGTTAAACGAAAAGTAACTCCAATAAGGGCAAGTTAGCGTTGGTCTATACAGGTTGGTCGGGAGTGGACCGGGAAATCGCCTGTTGTGCCGCTGCTGGAAAAGTGTTCATTTTTACCTGTTTAATAAAATATAAGTAAATATAATATGTACGTCCAATGTCGTAGGTATATAATGTATAAATATTTTGCAATTGCATATTACCTATATAACATGCGAGTGCTGATGAAAGTTAAAACTTGAAATACTGTCTACTGCGTATACACCATTACATACCTACAAATTACGGCCTACGGGTATTGAATAATGTCGACAAATCGAAAATAAGTCGATTCGTGTAGTTTTTGAACTTTGTATCTATAGTCTATACTATATAATATATGAATATCGATTAGCAATCGTTCAATTTTCGTCACAACAATAAAGTAAAGATAACTACTCCAGTATAAGATAACCGTGTAACTATATTATTAGCAGTGTCGTAAAAATGATAAACTTCAAATATGTATATAGTTACATTGATTATAAAACCAGGTTTGTAATATAATAAATGATAGATATAACTTCGAAACTTAGTCTGACTGAAAAATACTGAATTCGTCGTGAGTAGAATTACACCAAACTACATGAACAAAAATAAAAACAAATAAAAATTATTAATTCAACGATTTTCCTGTAAAGTAGGTAACAATATAATATCTACTTAAATAACTACCAAATTAGGTAATATAAAATGTGTGCTAGATATCTATCACAATTCACAATATTTATTGTATACCAAAATAGTTCATAGTAATACTTGTGTCGGTCACCCATCTCCAACATTTATGGGCTACAGCTGCCGGCCGATTGTATGTCCTAAAGCTTTTCGAACCAGCCCGCCAAGCTATAAGCCTATAACTAATGTTTTGACACTAAAAAGGAAATAATAATAATAATAATAATAATAGGTACATAATAAAAACATGTTGGTGTCCCAATCCTCGTGTCGATATATATATTCAACTCAGGAAATGAAGACGTGATGTATAGATATAATGTGTGTTTATTAACATATATTTAATACAAAAATACAATATTAAAAGTGAGAGAGTGGTGAGGGTGTTGTTTTAATCTGAAACTTGATAGACTAAGACTGTGAGTGGTGTTACGACCGGCCTCCAAATGTCTTGTCTATCCCTAGTCGTCTCTAGCTCTATAACCGTCTATAACTGTCTATAACCGTCTATAACCGTCTTATAACTGTCTATAACTGTCTGATGAGCTCTTTGTCAGTAATTCCCTTATATGCTCGTATACTTTAAGAGTGGGTGGTCGTAGTGGTAGCGAATGTTCGCACAAGGATAGAATTTGGGTCTCGTAGCATAATTTGTTATTCTGGTCGATCCGTATCCTGTCCCAATAGTATAGAGACTTTTCTAAGAAGAGACGTGTGACAACACTTTTATAGCTTAATTGTTCACTACGCTCTATGCAATGACCTCGGCATGATGTGTTATAGTAATTGCCTACTTAATTACTTAGCCACACCACTGAATACGTGCACTATATATTGATATATTTATAGGGTACGTAACACCTCCCTTCTAAAAAAAAGACTTTATGTTAAAGCTTGAAGTTCAAAGCTTAAACATAAATCTTTAAATTATACAATGTTGATATTTTGGTTTTCGTACAGTAGATAATACATATTTAGTTGATACAATAGTTATATAAAAATTATAAAAAATAGTTGGTTAGTAATTAATACATTTTAATCTAAAATTTTTTCTTTTGATTACATTTTCTTCTTATATTTAGTGTTAGTATATGTTTGTTACACTAATCTTAATACTATTACAAATTTTCAAAACAATTACATATATATTTTTTTTTTTTTTACATATTAAATTATATATTCGTCTCTCGGTCCATTTGGTTTTATTTACGTGTTATTATTTAGAATTTTAAATTTAAAACTTATTTTCTTATTATCATCTTTTTTTAGATTATATTATTATTTGATAAATAAAAAAACTATATTCATAATTTGCTTCTTTCGTAATATTTTTTTACGTTATTTTTATGCACAGTGACATGTCTTTTCCCCCGTATTATTACGATATTTTCTTTGTCCAATACATCGGTTACTTCATATGGGCCTGTCCATAACGGATTTAATTTATTCTTTTGCGTTCGATCTCTTAATAGTATTTGATCTTTTACATGTATGTCAATAGGATTTTCATTAATGTCATAATTTTCTTTAGATTTTATTTTATTCTTTATTAATTTTTCCCTTGCTATTTTATGAGCTTCCTGCATTTTTAGTTTTAGGTCATAATAATAGTTGTCATAATTGTATCTGGGTTCGGGTTCACGAGATAATTTAATGGGTATTTCTAAGTGTTTTCCATATAATAAGGAATATGGTTGGTATCCTGTTGATGTGTGCTCGGTAGAGTTATACACAAAAAATGCATATGGTAAATATTCGTCCCAATTATTTAATTTTTTTGTCAACATAATGTCTTAAATATTCTGCAAGAGTACGATGAGAACGCTCCAGACTTCCGTTTGTCTGTGGTCTAAATGGGCTAGTGTTTATTTTATTTATCTGTAATAATTTACATACTTCTGTGAATATTTTACTTAGGAAATCTGTACCTTGATCGGTTAATATGGTTTTAGGTATGCCATGAGTACATACGAAGTTTGTTACGAAAGCTTCTGCTACTGTATTAGCTTGGTGATTGGGTAAGGGAATCCCCATGGAATATTTAGTTAGATCGCATTGAAGGGTTAACACATATGTGTTTCCTGATAATGTAGTGACCAGCGGCCCAACGATGTCTAAAAATATTTTTTCAAATGGTTCGGAATTTGTTGAAGTGATTATCATGGGTTGTTTTACCTTCCTGTTTGTTACTTTACTTTTTTGACATGATGCACAGTTCTTTATATACTCTATAACATCTTCTTTTAATCCACGCCAATTAAATTGTGTTTTTATTTTCTTTATTGTTTTATGTATTCCAGCATGTCCACCGATTACGGAATCGTGACATTGTTTAAATATAATCAATTTCTCTTCGTCGCTAAATTCTAACTTATCACATATAATTATTTCTATATCTGTATTTCGGAAAACATATCGAATCATAGCACGTATTTGTGACCATTCTAATTTGTCATTAAATCCTAATTTATTCATAGCTAATTTATTCAAAGCGTAATTTATTCCAAACATTGGAATATTAAAGGTATTGCTAACTTCCCAAGTGTTTGTATTATTTTATCATTAATTCCCTTTAAATTTATGGTTTGTGTTTTATCGATTATTATATCTTTGTTTAAAATATTGGCTTTTATTATGTTAACTTCACTCCCTGTATCGACAAGAAATTCTAACTCCTTATCCGTACAAGCAGGTGATTTGCATTTTATGTGGTTATTGTTGTTTATTTCTGTTAGTATAACGGGATAACAATTTCTGATGTGTCCACGGATATATGGTTGATCGCACGTGCTCCGGGTGTCGCGTGAGACGCTTGTCCGTTTCCCGAATAAAAATTAGTATTACTCCGGCGTTCATCGTTTTGTTTTTTATAACATATCGCAATATGGTGTCCTGTTTTATTACAGTACGAGCATGTTTCTTGTGCATTATAATTAGTTGGTGGACGCGTGAAATTATTCTGATTGGGTGGTCTATTATTACGGGTATTGTTATTCAACCGGCACTGTGATGAAAAGTGTCCTTCGCGATTACATGTAAAACAACGTTTAACATTAAAATTGTTGTTCCCTATATTATTTTGGTACTTATTATTATTCCTGTCATAGGAATTATTTCCGTTAGATTCATTTTTATTATTATTGTTATTGTTACGATAGTTATATGATGTGTTTTGATTATTATTTGGTCTACCTGTATTATATGTATAAGCATTATTATTCCTAGGTTTATTATGATTGCTTGTATTATTTGTGCGGAATATTTCTTGCACATCGTTGTAGGTTCTTATATTTTTTTCTGCGACTAGGGCAGTCTGCATTGCTTGTTCTAAGCTGGTGGGGTTTGTTGTTTTTACTTCGAATTTTATCTGGTCTCCTAAACCGTTTATATAGCTAACTAGAGCTTGCTCCCTAATATTGTCACGTAATATCTTTGCTTCGACGGGTGTTTTATCTATGGCTACTGTGTTACACAGTTTTTGGTATATTTCTTCTACTCTATTATTGTATGCGCATATGGTTTCATTATTTTTTATTTTTATTATATTTAATTCGATTTGTAGATTAGCTGCGCCGTAAGGAGTTTCAAATGCATCTAATAATATTTTTTTCATATCATCCCATATTTTAATTTCTTTATATTTGGTTACATTAAAAGCTCTGTCAGATAGTTTAGTAGCACCTATCATTTTTAACATAAAAGGTTGTTGATCTATATCTACCGTGTTTATTATTACTTCGCAAGCATTTAAGAATGGATATATCTCAGTTTGTCCTGAATAATTTGGAATTAATTTAATTGCTTCGATCGCGCTTAGTGGTTTCATTTCGCTTCCACTTGTCATTTTTTTTTAGATTTTACTACTCTTTTTGGCTGTATATATTCAATGTGAACGGTATTTTTATCGCTTCGTAAACCTGTACGAGGTGTGCTAGTACTAGGGCTTTTTTCAAATTCCTCCAAATTTATTAATCGCAAACTTTTATTTAATATGTCACTACTGACACTACTTATTGGTTTACTTACTACGTTTTCATTAATTATTTCCTCATCAATTGTATCTAACTCTTTAACTAAATTATTTAATTCTACGTTGTTAATTAATTCACTATCAGTGTTGTTTATTTCGTCGTGTTCGATTATTTCAATTATTCTATCTAGCGTTTCTCTAGCTATAGTTTCAAATTCATCCTCTGAACTCGTGTTCATTAATTTAATTTTATATTCATTTATATTTTTTATTTCGATTGGGCGTCTACTTGGGCTAGGGGCTTTAACTAGGGACTTTTAACTAGGGACTTCAACTAGGGACTTCAACTAGGGATGGGCTGTCATGGGCTTCTAAAATCTACACGTGTTTATACGATGGATTAGCTAATTCCAAAGGAGTAGTACTCAAATAATATAATTCAATAATAATAATTCACAATAATAACTTCAATAATATTCTCAATAAATGCCCTCAATAATAATTCACAATAATAACTTCAATAATATTCTCAATAAATGCCCTCAATAATAATTCACAATAATAACTTCAATAATATTCTCAATAAATGCCCTCAATAATAATTCACAATAATAACTTCAATAATATTCTCAATAAATGCCCTCAATAATAATTCACAATAATAACTTCAATAATATTCTCAATAAATGCCCTCAATAATAATAATTCTTTAATAATTGCCCGTTAATAACTTCAAAAATGATTTCAATAATTTAATTGCCCTTTAAATAATTACTTTAAATTTTCCCTAACTACGATGGACCAAATGTACCAAAGGAGACGGCTATATAATTTTATGCTTACAATACTGCCGTGTTCATCCCGTTGCTTGATTTTCTCGTCGTAGTTGAACTGCAACAAGAAGTTCGGTTTTCCCAGAGTTGTTGAATTGAAGCGTGCACTCCTCAGCTCAACGGTGATCCACGTAAGTGAAGTTGCCTCTATTGATAGAAGTTGACACAGAATATTTCAAAAATATTACTGAATCTTCCTGTTTCTTGGAAAACCCTGTCCACAGCGCCAATTTTCTGTTGCGTCCCAACTCGTGTCGATATATATAATATCAACTCAGGAAATGAAGACGTGATGTATATAGATATAATGTGTGTTTATTAACATATATTTAATACAAAAATACAATATTAAAGCGTGAGAGAGTGGTGAGTGGTGTTACGACCTGCCTCTCAAACTTGATAGACTAAGACTGTGAGTGGTGTTACGACCGGCCTCCAAATGTCTTGTCTATCCCTAGCCGTCTCTAGCTCTCTATAACCGTCTATAACCGTCTATAACCGTCTATAACCGTCTATAACCGTCTGATGAGCTCTTGTCATGGGCTCCCTTATATATGCTCGTATACTTTAAGAGTGGGTGGTCGTAGTGGTAGCGAATGTTCGCACAAGGATAGAATTTGGGTCTCGTAGCATAATTTGTTATTCTGGTCGATCCGTATCCTGTCCCAATAGTATAGAGACTTTTCTAAGAAGAGACGTGTGGCAACACTTTTATAGCTTAATTGTCTAATCCGGTGTTCACTACGCTCTATGCAATGACCTCGGCATGATGTCTTATAGTAATTGCCTACTTAATTACTTAGCCACACCACTGAATACGTGCACTATATATTGATATATTTATAGGGTACGTAACAATGTAAAAAAAATTTAAATTTTCGGATAAAGTGTCAAGCGAGATCACTACATTTTGCGGAGCGTAATAATACGCGTGTGCATCGAACAGTGTGACGTTGGCAACTGAATACAATATAATACTTAAAACCTAATATTGCTATTGTTAGTATAGTTAATATAGTATAAATTTCATACTAAGGCTGAATACTATTATTAGGTAATCCACTATATAAGGCGTGATGTGACTGAATATGATATATATATATAATAACTCTTAATTACTGTTAGTGAGATGTTTTTAGGATATTTCATAAACTATCAATATGTAACACATAATGTAGTAATTATAGTTTAAATATAGATACATATTTACATTTCAGCGTAACCGTATTGTTGGCCACGTGCGCACTTATCACCGTTAACGCCGGCAGCCTCACCTCCTCAAGACGGTTCCCAGGTGAACACAACAAGTTTATTTCTAAAATAAATAGTCTGATAAAATATGGCTATAATATTAATCTATATTATAGTGATTTGTGACACAGTAATATTAGTATGTGGGGAATACAATGATTTCACCACTCCGGAGCTGGCTGGTGTCTGCTGAGCTGCTAGTATGGCCGATCTGGCATCAGGGTAGCGGAACTGCCGGTATGGCCGGTCTGGTCGACGGTGTAGCTGAACTGCTGGTGTATGGCGGATCTGCCGGTGTGTGGCTGATCTGCCGTGTCTGGCTTTAAGATGCGAGACGGATGCAAACGGATAAACAAAACAATACTCTTCGCTTCCGTTTTGGTGTGAAAACGTGGTTTACGAAATACACAAGAACTTGGAAAAAAGATATGAACAATATCTTACAGACAGTAACGGACCGAAACAGCTATCGGTACAAAAACGATAAAGATGGCGACGGAGCGTCGCCGACCGCACATCAACGGCTATCTGGGCGGCCTAATAGTCTGACCAACTGTTCGCAGTGCTGGCAAC
Organism: Nasonovia ribisnigri; assembly: GCA_027563435.1. NCBI lineage: Eukaryota > Metazoa > Arthropoda > Insecta > Hemiptera > Aphididae > Nasonovia > Nasonovia ribisnigri. The sequence goes on from JANEHU010001153.1 coordinate 90,790, forward strand.
ATCACGCGCCACAGTGGCGCGTAATAGTGAGCAATTTTAAATGTCGATGGTGCTCGAACATACTCCCCCTTTGAAATCCCAGATCTGGGATTACAAAGAGTTTGAGCAGTTGAAAGTTTCAGTTCTTCGCTAGATGATACAGATGATGGACCCGATCAGGCACACAGTTGATTGATTGATTGACTCTTCACGCTTACTCGGAGTGGTACAGGGGGTTACATCAACAACAAAATTATTATACAAGAGATCGATATACATATTATATAACATATTATGGTAACTGTAGAATCACAGGTTTATCACATTACAATTTATCAACATTTTATAGCTATATCACAGAGGATTACATTATAGTATTATTAAAACAAAACGGGCAGCTGTGGATCAACAGCTGCTCTAAATTATAACATTATCTAACATAAATGATTAGGAACAAGAGTGAAAAAAAAAAAAATTAAGAATCAGTCTGAGGGGGTTTGGTGTCTGGCCCAAAACAATTATTTCTCTACACTCTTTTTTTTTTAATGGATACAGCTCATCAACTGTTCCCGGTGAGCACACCGCCCATCAAATTAGTATTAAGGTGTCAAAAAAAAGGAAATATTATTATGACTGATCGGTGGGCAGCAGTACCAGTTTCACTACAGGTCTGACCAAGGAACCACCTTTCGTTAGTACCCGAGCGACTCTAACCACCCCATCCTTACTAGGCATCACCTCAAGGATACGACCCAAACGCCAGAGTAGTGGGGGTGCAGTGCTATCTTTGATGACCACCATGTCTCCTACTTTCACATTTTCTTGGCTTGACGACCAGCGACTCCTAGCTTGCAAGGTGTTCAGGTATTCTGACGACCATCTTCGCCAAAAGGTTTGAAAGGTTTGTTGAAGGAGCTTCCAACGCCGTTGTAGATTCACTGGCTTCACACTGAGTTCCTCCTCAGGAACTGACATCAATGGTTGGCCAATTAAAAAATGGCCTGGGGTCAAACAGTCCATGTCCTCCGGATCTGGAGTAACAGGGGTTAATGACCTGGAGTTCAGCGCAGCTTCAACCCGACATAGGATTGTAGTAAACTCTTCCAATGTCCAAGTCTGCGCCCCCAATGACCTTGTCAGCAACGATTTGGTAGACTTCACCGCAGCCTCCCAAAGTCCCCCAAAGTGAGGTGCACTAGGCGGATTAAAGTTCCAGTGACACATCAGACGACTGGAACATTGATCCCTACTCGAGGGCGAGTTGATCAACTCCTTCAATTTGCGTGCAGCCCCAACAAAGTTTGTCCCACAATCTGAATGGACGGATGTAGGCACACCTCGCCGGGCAACAAATCTGTCGAGTGCCGCTAAAAAGGCATCAGTTGATAAATCCAGTACAACTTCAAGGTGAATAGCTCTTGTACTCATACAAACAAAAAGTGCTATGTACACTTTGTATTCGCGAGCTTTTCGTAACTTGGTTTCTTTCATTATTAATGGTCCTGCGTAGTCAATTCCCACTGCTGTGAATGCTCGGCAAGCTTGCACTCTTGACACAGGCAGATCAGCCATTTTGGGTTGAGGATTCACTCCATCTAGTTTTACACAAGTAATGCAGGACTTGATAGCCTTATAGACAACCCGGCGTACACCCATGATCCAGAAGCGACTATTGACTAACGAGATAAGTAGTTTTGATCGGGCATGACATGCACTCAAATGCCAATGGCGTGCAATCAACGCAGATAGGTGCGATTCTTTAGGCAACAGTATTGGGTGTTTGCGATCCCATGAACACATAGCATTCTGCAGCCGACCACCAACTCTAATAACACCAAATTCATCGATAAAAGGGCTAAGTTTAGCATACACCTTCGAAGAGACTGCGCTACCACTTGACAATTCCCGAAGAAGAGAACTCAACAGGCACTCCTGGGTACATTTGACTAACACGTACAAAGCTTGATCTAGCTCTGAACGTGTCAAATGACCAGAAACTGTTTCCTGCCGTCTACATCTTCCAATGAAACGGCGTAGCCGAGCTATCACACGGATCATGACGCTGTAGGATGAGAACCGCGTAAACCATTCGACTTTCCTTATTGGTGACGTTATCAAAAGGGCTACTGAGTGGACTTCCGGTAGCTGGTCGCCTGGCATGGTAGTTGGATGGAGATCCCAATTATCGACTGGAGATCTTAAAAACTCTGGGCCCGACCAGTACAACTGAGCCTTTACTATCTCTGCTGGAGTCAGTCCCCGTGACGCACAATCAGCCGGGTTTTCTTCAGACCTGACATGAGCCCACTTGCAGACTGGAAGCAAAGTCTTGATGTGATGGACGCGATTAGAGACGAAGACCTTCAAGGCAACATGGGGGTTTAACAACCAAGAAAGGACTATGGTCGAATCCGACCAAGCATAAACACCTGAAATCTTCATGTGTGCTTCCAGTATCCGATGCATCCGTGATAACTAAGAAGCCAACAAAACAGCTCCACATAACTCCAATCTGGGTATCGTGGTCGTTTTTAACGGTGCCAGTTTAGTTTTTGCCCCGAGCAAGTACACGTTTACCTTCTGAGACGGATCAGTCACACGAAGGTACAAAACTGCAGCATAACCCCTTTCAGAGGCATCGCAAAAACCGCACAATAAGTACTGTACCCCGGTGGAACCGCCAATGCAACGTGGAATCTTGATCTTTGTCAGCCAACTTAACATGTCCATGAATTGTTGCCATTCCGTAGCGATGGCTGGCGGTAGTGGTTCATCCCATGAAGTTTGAGCAGACCATAAACGTTGCATAATACACTTGGCATGAAAAATAACTGGCGATAGAAACCCTAACGGGTCGAAGATCCTCGCAATTGCCGATAGGACCCCACGTTTGGACAAAACTGACTTGATTGCGGTTATATCGTACACAAAATGATCAGCAGTTGGACGCCATTGCATACCTAGCACAGGAATGCCGTCACCACGGTCAAACGTGAGGGGATCACCTGCTAAGTCTTCCAGCGGAAGACCTGATAGCAACCGTGGTTCGTTGCTAGACCATTTCTTCAACATTAATCCCGATCTGGACAATGTTTTAATTAAATCAGATTTCAATGATAAAGCACATTCCAACGATGGTGCCCCAACACAGATGTCGTCCATGTATGTCTGGAATCTGAGCGCCTTGCTAACTTCAGGGACCTCCTCACAATCATTATCAGCAATATGACGAAGGACCCGAAGCGCTAAATAAGGAGCGCTGTTTACTCCATACGTAACCGTGTTCAACGTGTACTCCCGGATCTGGAGCTGTGGAGAATTTCTCCAGAGTATATGCTGGTATCCGCGGTATTTATCTAGTATCCAAATCTGTCGGTACATTTTGCAGATGTCTGTGGTAAACGCAACAGTATGGACTCTAAAGCCAGTTAAGACATCAACTATATCTTGTTGTAACTTTGGGCCAACATGGAGACTTTCATTCAGTGAGGAACCGGATCGACAACGAGCCGAGGCGTCGAAAACCACTCTTAATTTCATATTTTCCCCTTCGGCCTTGTAAACAGCATGGTGCGGGATGTAGTAGTCTCCTGGTGAATCTGCCTCAGCCATGTGCCCTAACGCTTCATGATCCACCATGAACCTTTTGTAGTTATCGTACAGCACAGGGTCTCGGGATAGTTTGCGCTCCAGTTGTAACAGACGATTAACTGCAATTTGTCGCATTCCAGGAAAAGAACTGGGTTGACCATCACGAAACGGCAATGGGACCATGTACTGTCCTTTACCATTCTTGCATATCTCTGACAGAAAGATTTCTTCACACTGACCCTCCTGAGTGAACACGGGCGGAGCAGCTTCCGGTTCCTCAATGTTCCAAAACCTTTCCATTAAGGATTCGACTGAGGAAGATATCTGAGCAGGTAGAGCCCTAGGACTTGGAGCCTTTATGTGTTGAAGTGGACCTACAATTGCCCAACCGAAGATGGAGTTGAACGCAGTTGGGTATCCATGACCTAACGAGACCAGACCATAGGGTATATGTCAGCACCCAACAAAATTTCAACCGGAGCCGGGATATCAAATAGCGGATCAGCTAATGACAAGTCACCACATTTCTCCCGAACCGTTGACGGTAGTTTTGAGGTAGGCATTTCAGATGTTATGGAAGATAGCACCCAAGCTCTTACAGGCATTGAAGATTGGCTTGAATCCCGAGGTTGGATATGTAGATCTACGATACCCAAAACGCTTGGTACAGGTAACTCTGACAACCCAGTAACTGGTAACGTCCATTTTGCTGCACGTAGACCTAGACGTTGACAACAATCTGCAGATATGGCACTGATCTGTGAGCCACCATCAATTAAGGCCCGAACCGTCTGTGGACTTCCAGCCACATCTTGAACATGAAGCAGTGCCGTCGCTAGTACTACAGATGGAAGTTGATTTTGATGCTTGGCAAACATGGCCACTTTAGGAACCTTGGACGACGGATCAGAAGTAGAAGGGTCCTTGTGCAATAGCCCATGATGGCGACGTTTGCACACACTACACGACGATTTGCATTTATATGATATATGGCCACTTTCAAAGCATACTAAACATAGTCTGTGAGAGCACACAATTTGGTATCGATCATCTACTGATGCTCCCAGAAATTTTGCACAATCTTTCAACGCATGAGCTCCCCCACAGCAACGACACTTTTCGGACTCAGTTGACTTAGGTTTCTGAGTCTTTACAGATGATACCAACGCTGTCTGGGTGGTCGAAGAACGATTGTAATGCTTCCCTGGACCCGGATTAGTTTTCTTGTTGCTTCCACCAAACGATTTCCCTGGTCCTGAAGTACCACCAGCATTTTCTAGCACCCTCACCCTATTCTTCACAAATTCCAGCACACTGTCAACTGATGGATACTCTGCAGAATTATCAGATTCAAACAAGCGACGCGTATGAGTTGGAAGAGATTTTGAAGCGATGGTAAACAGCAGGAACGAACACAGGTCTGGCAAGTGCAACGATTCTAATATTGCTAGTCCTTCATCAAATACATTCAAAAAACGTTTGAGATCCACCAGTGATTCTGAAGTGGATACGGGAGCAACTAAAAAACTCTCAATGATTGAAGAGGCCAGTTTTCTCGGTTTATCGTAGGATTTCACTAATGTGTTCCAGGCTAACTGGAAGGTGTCTTTAGTCACTGGAATCCCTTTTAGTACTTCACCCGCATCAGCTTCAAGGCACCCAAGTAAATAGTAAAATCTGGTGCTATCTGAATCAATATCCTTGTTGCGGATTACTAAATTAACAAAGCGGTCCCGGAAGTCTGGCCACGAACGGAGATCACCGTCGAATTTTGGCAGAGGGATTTCTGGGAGGCGCATTGATACTTGGGGACGGAAGGAGACATCTGAAGACGGAGAACCACTCACACGAGCTGACGACTGTGTTTCCATGACAGAAACTGTGTTTGGAAGCATGGCTGCGTTGCTAGTTTGTGTAATCGACTGATGATCTTCGCCTGGATTCGCCATTATTGCAGTATCACTGATCTGTGTAACTGGTCTAGCGTCTTTGGATGACTTCAAGGTCTCAAGTTCATAACCATTGATGATTGATTTGATCTCTACCACTAAGGTGTAGACATCAGCATCAGCATCTGGAGAAAATTGATCTATTTCGTCCAACTCAATCATAACGTTCAATAACGCATCACTTTCCACTGAATATTGCGACCACCAATTATTCAGGTCCTGACCAGCCGTCGTAACTAGACCCCTTGATGTTGGATCATTTCCTGCTGCTTTTGCTGAAGCATGTAGACGACGAATATGACTTGCAGCGAGGTCTCGCTTAGCTGTGGCACGCTGTTTCAGTCTTATGTTGCGAGTCTTGATCTCTTCGTCTGACATGGTGGCAAAAGACAACAAATGCACACACCTACAAGGAACTAACGCAACGACCCAATGAGCATGAAGCAGTACAAATTAATTTAACACTTAAGCACTAATACGACTGGTAAGCTGGAAATAACAATTCAATGTGATTGCACCTATATCAGCAACTCCAAACCCACTTAAATAATTATATTATATTGTCAATACTGATCAGTACTTCATCAACATAAATTTAAAGAATACTAAATAATAAAGTAATAATAATCAACAAATAGAGCAGAGATCCAGTGAAGTTCACACAAACATAACAAATTACTACTAATAAACAATAAAATAATATGGTAGCTACCTACAGTAGTACTAAGTAGTAATAATACCAGTAGTAATAACAGGGAAGTTCTAACCTGTTTAAATTTAACAAAATATAATAACCTTGCTAGGTCAACAATAAAATATGTGATCCAAATAAGAATATTAAATTAATAACACTAACATAATAGGTATTAATGAAATCCTAATTACTAACGTTAAGATAAAACCTACTAAACTAAGAGAACTGAGGTATTTAATATTTAAACTGATCAGTCTTATATATTGTTCAATTAAATGTAACCACTTAATATTGAAAGGTGCCTAATAGTTAAGATGCCACATCCAT
>JANEHU010001154.1:0-21704 GCA_027563435.1 Nasonovia ribisnigri
TTTTTTATCTTATTATAATAAAATATCAAAGTAAATGCTTTCAACCCGACTACATCATAAGTAGTATAATATATTTGAATGTACACAAATTGTTCAATTTACATGTTTCACATTTAATACTATGAATTAATTATAAGTTATTTAACTAAAAAAATGTTCTTATTTCTCTAGTAAAAGGCACTTATTCTACAGGTATTATAAATAAATAAACAATAAGGTTTTACGACAGTAAAAAATGTTGATTCTTCAATTTTAAATTGAACATCTACTGACAAGGCTGAATCGTTCTGTTTCGAAGTGTCGATAACTATAATTGTAGCATTTGATAGGATTATAGGAAAATAAGAAAATTTGTGTATATAATTTAGAACTAATATTTTATAATATTAAATGTGAAATATTGTATTTTATTGTACTAATAAGTTAAAAAAATAACAAATATCAATAAACATTTTTATTTAAACAATTTGTAATCTTTTATTACTTGTAATAATTATTAAATATTTTTGTGTTAAACACAAATTGACGGGCAGAGACTGTGAAATTTTCCTGTAACGTGTAATATGGTAAAATCGATGTCCTTTGTGTAAGACATTCTCACCTGAACGTGGTGTAATTATCATGGTGAAAAATGCAAATAGAGTATAGACTCAGACCGTGAACATACTACACTATATATATCATATCTTCTGTAATAAGTACATTATTAAAAACTGTTATGTAATAAAATATTAAAATATAACATTAATAACAGTTTAATAATTAATAATATTATGTTGGTGGTATATTGGCACAGCTTATTCTATGGATCTATAGTTATTAATATGATATTTTTTTTGATTATACTATTATATTTAAGGGGATCGGTGGTGGTGCATATTTAAGAAGTTCTGTATAGGCAATATTTACCTATGTGTGTGCGTGAGTCACTTGGGACTGTGTGCGTAGTGAATGATTATTAGTATATGTACGTGTTCCTGCCCTACCAACTCGACATTTAATTTGTTAATTGACAAATAACTAACAAAATTTAGACAACGAAATAGTTGGCACGTCAAATACAAATTAATTAATCACTGACAAAATAGAACAATTTAATAATATAGTATTAAATTACCTATGATAATATTAGTATTTTAAATTAATTTAATATTTTGTTTACTAACGTAGGTAAAAATGGCAAAAAAATATTTTAAATAATGGTCATGAGAAAATAAGTTGGGAAAATCTAAATAAAATTGTCATGTTAATAACTCTTTGTGTTTTCTCCAATTATTGCACAAGATGAAGTTTAAAAGCATATTTTTTTATTAAACTTCATACATCTTATTATGAAAATAGGATTACAAACTTAATACTTAAAAATACTGTTCATAGTATTTCTTATTCACTAATGCTGCTATTTAATATATCTAGTGGAATCTACCAGTCATGCTTTAAAAAATGAGTTGTAATCCCTCATTTTTAAATAAAAATGTTGTAACGATTAAAGGCACATCTCGTAATTATTATTCTTATCAAATTTTTTTTAAAAATATCTAAACCAAAATTATACATATTTTAAATGCTAGCTCCTTTTTTCTGATAATCAATTTTGTTTTTTACAGGGTAGGTCATTAAATAATGCACATGTCTTTTAATAAATATGTACAAACAAATCTAGATTTGAGTAATAAAACTATGGGTATTTTTTTAGTTGTCAAAAAGGCATTAGAATATTAGGTGATAGTACTTATTAATGATGAATTACTAAATATAAAAAACTTTATTATGCTAGAATTAGAGGTACTGAAAACGATCTTTATTAGATCATACCTTACAAATATGCTACAGGTAGTTAAAATTAATGATGATTGATGAATATAGTAGTTGTCTACACCTAAATTACGGTATGCCTCATTAGAATTGTACTTGGGCCCAATTTCTTTATTATATATTATATAAATAGATTGTTTAGTATTAATGTTGATGCTAATATATACTGTGTTTCGCAGATGTACTGTTATTCTCTTACAAGAAAAAAGTATTAATATATTATAAACCATCCAAGCTAATAAAGTCTCTAAGACTTTAAATTAAAGGTTTAATAATAATCTCCTTGAATTAAATTTAATTAAATCTAAACATATTATTTTTAATATTCAAAATACAAATCCAAATATTGAGAAGAAATTATGTATAGTATATAATACCTAAATAATGGCTGAAAATAACTATATTAACTGTGCTTGGAGTATTGAAAGAGTAAATTCTGTTAAACATGGATATTATTTTACGAATATTTCGTAAAATACAAAAAGGGGGTCAAGTGGATGTCGCTCCGCTGTACAGTAGGCTACAAGTAGATCACTGTACTATAATGGATGGTATTAAATTTGAATTCAATGATATAATATCATTGTATAAGAAAAACGATTCTGAGCGGAGACGGTATGTCAGTCTAGGATATTTAAAATTATATTGATATTGTTATTATACGGTAGCTGCTAAGTTGAATTAATATTATTCATATTATTTAATTATTAGCCTAAAATTATCAGTGATGCTATAAAAATATTATAATATATACTTTTACTCGTTAAAATTGATTTTAATATGTAATTCCGTCAAATTTGAACTTAAAATGTCTATAAAAAATAACTGTGTTTAAATATTTTTTAGATTTTTTGAATACAGTATGTACTATTTATTAGAATCTTTATTTTAAATTTTCGATCCTTAGTTAAGAAAACTGAACATTTTATAATTGTTTAATTACAGTAATTTTCGAAGTTACGATAAATTTTGTCAAATTCAGACTTTAATAGTTATAAAAAAAATGTGTGCCTATGTATTTTGTAATTTTAATTTATTTATCCAATAACATATCCAAGGAGCCTTGTATTACATTTTCATTATTTTTGGCCTAACAAATAAAATTTTATTGATAATTATAAAAAAAAAAACTAAAAAATTGAAAACTAAAAATGTCTGTAAACAGCTCAAAACAAATCAAAATATTTTCAAAATTGAATGGTGTATAGAAATGGCTTATATAAACATTCAGTGAAATTTTCATGCATCTACAATTATTTGTTTTTGAATTGCAACAAAATAAGAAAATCGCTACATGAGAAATCGAGTGAATATCTAATCTTGTACAAATTTGAACTTAAAATGCTCATAAAAATTTATTATGACTTGCTTATAAACTTTTTTATTGATAAAATTAGACAAACTTATGAGGAATCTTGTATTACATTTTCAAACCTTAGATATAAAAAGAAAATTTATGAATTTCTAACTCAAAATAAAATTGCACATTTTCGTCATTTTACGTATTTTGTCAAAATTTGTGAACTTTTAATTTTATAAATAAAAATTGTGACTACGGATTTTTAATATTTTCATCTGCCTTTGAAACTATATATTAGAAGCCTACTAATAAATTTTCGATTTTTAACAAATAAAATTTTGTATTTATAGAAAAAAAAAAAAAAACTAAAAATTGGAAACTGAAAATGTCCGTTAAAAGCTCAAAATAAGTCAGAATATTTTGAAAATGCTAGGGTGTGTAGAAAATGCTTATATAAACATTAGGTGAAAATTTCATGTCTCTATACGGTCATTACTTTTAGAGTTATACCAAAAACCAAAATCCATTTTGTCGAAAATCAATGTTGCGTAAAAATTCCCGTTTTTTCCTTAATTTTCCATTTGTTTTTCACGGTACTTTTGAAAACTACTGGAAAATGTTTACTTTTGACCCCCCAAAGTACCAACTAGATTCACTTTCCTATCAGAAAAGGTACTAATGAAGAAAATCTAAGCACTTTTACTGTCCCAAAACGTGATGACAGACACAAAAAAAAATAAAAAAAATAAAAAAAAAAACACACATCATTGTAAAACCAATACATTCATCGCTCCGCTCAGAATCTAAAATAGAAATACATTAGTGGTCTTTCAGTAAAAAAAAAGTTTACCGGGTGATGTGGGTTAGTACGAAATGTAAAAAGCATAATATAACCAATTTATATAATAAAAGAAAATAATAGTGAATTTATTATTCTTTGTATTCAAATGTACACCAAAAAGCAGTGTCAATATGTTTGTAGCTAATAAAGACTCAAAAATTAAATTACTAGATATCTGCTTTCTTATTCAAAACGATCACACGATTATAAGAAGGAGAAGCACAATGCTATTTTGTGTTTTAAGAGTTTTAGTGCTTTTTGATAGAACATACAAATACTAAAATTTTAACGTATGTTATAAAATAAAACATTTTATACATTAATAAAACTGTTAATAAATAATAAAATATAATATGTTTACAAACAATTTATATATAAAATAAACTTGAATTTTTTTTCATTCAATAATTATTTATTAAAATAAAAGAGTGTACTTATTTAAATAATACCTAATTAATATTTTTTATTCTATATGGTACATATTATTATAATTGTATACAAATCATAAAAAATCTAATTTTATCATTTTCACTTTTTTTAAGATGGCGAATCTTATTTCTGTTTCATACTCTATAATGTAATACTAGTGTCTTAAAACAATTAGTTCTGTTTGGTATAGTGACTAAAGACACCCTAAGTGGTTTTAAGCGTGTAAGCTGGCCCTCAGCTCTAAATCAATCAAGTACTTCTCGAAGCAGTATGCGTGAGTTTATGAATACACATCCGATAATATTTTGATAGGTAGGTTAAATGTAATTAAACGTAATAACATGTTAAACATTTTCGTGTTTATTGACATTGGATGGCTCATCAATATGATTAACACTTTGGATTCAGAAACTTATTAGCAAAACTGCAACAGTTTGCAAAACAGTTTTCGCCACGGAACAGGTGTATTCAAAAGCTGTTCAAGAGTGCTACGATTTTAGAGTTCAACTATTTTCCGATATTGGATATTCACTCACCAATATAGATACATAATGTTATATGAGATACGGTGACTTAAAATTACTATCTCAATCCATGCAGTATCGACATGGTGTATCGTGATCCCAGCTGTCACTGGCCAGTGATTTTAAAGTTTAGTAACTCACAGTATTCGCGAGTGTTAACTGTTTATAGAATATTTAAAAACACGTTATTAGACAGCTCTTTAAAATCAAATTTTGACTATTATAAAAAAAAAAAACGTATCATAGTGATTATAATTTATTGTGTAGCTTAGCCTTGAAAAGCTACATAATTAATATCAAGTATCATTCTGCTCAGTCAATCCGTGGAAACCGCAATAATAGAAGAGTTGAAAATACCTAGTACAGTATACCTATGTTGTCAAAGACGGATATAAATTGTAAAATCCCTTTACTGTGACCAGAATTGAAATCGACAGTATTCTGAGAAAGTTTTTCAGACGCACGAATGAAGGCATTAAATTCAATTTGAACCGAATTATCTAAGTATGTAGGTGGTAGGTATGTTACCAAAGTGTTCGCTATCAAGCGCCCACATTTATACGCTGTTGTCTAAGTGCATCTATAAAAGTGCCTTTATGTTAGGTACACTTTAACAGTTGGTAAAAAAAAACTATAACTTGTGTACAACTTGACATTTCTTCTGTTCTTCAATAATCCACCCACTGGATTTATTTTCACTTTTCGTGAAATAATTTGATATTTTCAAAAAAAAAACAGAAATGTACCTACGCTCACTCAACACACTATATAGTAACTATATATAATACTATATATACTCAGTCATATTTTTCGCCGTACACAAACCCTTATGTAATGCAATATTGTAACTACTCAAAACATGTCATGCCAAGTGCACAGTGGTGATTACTTTCAGTACCTGCTAGGTTTTTCGTGTTTGTCTTCTGACTGGCCGTGATGGATTAGGTAATAAAATATACTGCAGCGAGGTAAATGTAAAGACAAACGAAATATGGAGTATGTATTACTTGCACATAACAAAGCTTTTACATCGATTGTGTGGAAGACATATTGACAGAAAGTATACAGTACTGAATAATATGAAATTGTTCAGATTTTTGTTTAAAGACTGTAGTATTATATTATTATAGGAGTTGGCACCTACTTCAGGCTACTTCGAATCTAATATTCCACTTTTTGTTTCATAAAAATAATAAATGATCGTTCTGAATCTGGTTATGGTTTCATTAAACTAATGTTTAAAGGTAAAAAAATTTAAATAAAGGTTTCGGTTTTGGATTAATTTTGAATATGTATTTTACTACCTACTGTTCCTACCAAGTTTTCAGTCTATTATATTTTTTACAAAACAATTTTTTTTTTAATTATGTGCATGGAAATCATTTTATCAGACATCAGAATGGTAAAACCTGATACATTATTTTTATTGATACATGATTCATCTATTTCATCTAATTTATAAATTTTAAACGTTGGGTACCTATATGTAATTATCATAATATAATATGGTTATATGTGATTATAAAATGCATCATATTTACAACATATTATATATTGCTCTTAATTAATTGTTTTCTTTTGTTTTATAAAATAATGGTTCAAGTGCCTATATATACACGGTTTTGAAATTAATAAATTAAGATTTCCGGTCTGGATTGGCATGTGTTGTATCTGCCAAACCTATTTATCACCATTTGTGGTACGAAAATATTTATAATGTCATACATAAATATAAAGATAAATAAATTATAAGATATGAATTTATAAAAATGGTGTCTACCTTAATTGTTAAAGTATATTTATATAAATTATAATAGTGGTTGACGAGTAAATTTTTCATTATTTATGTCGTACGTAATGGATGTGTTGAATTTGATTCCAATGATGAATCATATTGGTATCTACGGTTCTACGAAGAACGTTATAAGCGGAGATAGTCTGTCTGTCTACTATATTATGTAAATCTAAGGTAATTTAATAATAAATTTATATTGTTATTGGTAATTTATTTTTCTATTTCTTTTTTTTAGACCGTGTAGGAAATGGATTTTTACTTTTTTTATGGTTTAATTACTTTAATTAGTACCAAATAGTACCAAATTAATTTTTTTTTCAAAATTCACCTTTATTTTAGTATTAATAAAAATAAAAATCGAAAATATATTTTCCACATAACATAGAAAATAGAATAAGGAATTCAAATATTTTTTCAAAATTAAAATTGGACGTCTTGTAGTGTATTTTTTTTCTTCCGCTAATTGGTCTGAATGCATGAAAAACGAACAACTTTCAATAGCCTTAACATGTAAAACATAAGTCAATACTAACATAACGTCGAATGGTAAGAATAGGTTCATTGTATATAATTAAAAGCTTAAAATTAAAGTGTATAATAAATAAAATACACAAGTTTTTAAATCCCAACAAACAGTATTAAATAAAAATTGTGAATTTTATGCGTGTTATGTGAGCATATAATATCACATAATATATTATAAGATAATAGTAATAATTAATTACATTTTATTTTTAGTTTATGAAAAACTTACGAAGAATCTCGTAAGTTATAATTTATTTTTAAGCATAGTTTTTAAACATTATTATAGCTTTCTACATTTTTTACTAAATACTAATATACATATTTTCTTGATCTTGATGAACTTTATCAACATTTAAACTTCAAACGCTTATAATAATAAATTGTGTTTTTGTATTTTCTATATTTTCAAACTGTAACAATATCAACTTATGTGTGACTGTGCGATATAATGTATTTAATTTTCAAGCTGTTTACAGATCTTAAAATTGATATCAAAAGTTAAAAAAAGAGTTGTTATGGAGAATCGGTAATTATATTACTTATGCCTAATTTATTTCAAACTCACCAATTTAAAAATATTATAGCATATTTTAATATAATAAATGACATATTACATATCGATTAGTATTGCAGAGTAAAAAGTAAATACAAATTTTGAATCTCTTATAAGATTAGGTTAGATCATTTGCTTGTTTTAATTTTAATTTTCCAATAAAATATAGTAGATACATAAGGGAATTGTGAAAAAATCAACCAATCACCGTCTGTCGAATGTGCATTATATATTTGTATGAATCAACTATGGATAAAGCCAAATGAGCTTCATTGTACATCAATACTTTTAGCGATGTAATAATTGAGTTCATTTTTTTTAAGTAATTAAATATTATTTATTTATCAAATTTAACAAGTTTAGCTAAATATTATTTTTTTTTATTTTGACTGATTATTATCGTGGTCATGAAAATGGCGATTAAAAATAGAAACCTGTATTATAATATTTTATTACATTATGGTCTCGGATCACATGCAATTTTTTTTTAAATATTTACACGACCATTAATATTCATATCAGAACGATTTTCATATGGGGTTCACGATGAGTGGCTATCACCGCTTAATTGCCTGGAATCGAGTCCACAGTGTGTCGATGTATATGGACTAATAACCAATATCGGTTTGGTAGGTACTCGAGTAACATTGATTGATTCACTTGTTCGGTCGTCAATCGTACGCCATTCCATTCTAATTAGTAATTAGTTTTACTGATTTACCTATTGACTATTATAAATCTTAACACAAATTAATTGATTTTACTATATTGATGATATTATTTTCATACTTAATTTATTAACTGCGTTCAAAGTTAAGAAAGGAATACTGTAAAAGTTGTTTTTATGCTTTCTATTTTTTTTTATTAAATAATAAAATATGTACACAGTAATTATAATTACACAGGCATAATAATTAGGTAGTTCATAGTCTGAATTGTAGAACATACAATTAAAATGAAAATAGCTTGAGCTTAAGCTACACCTTTGGCGTAGACATTCCCACTGACCAAGGCCGTAACTGAGGGGGGGGGGGGTCCAGGGGTCCGGACCCCCCCCCGAAATTTTTAAAAGTAGAAACATTTTAGCGGTGAATATAGTTTATAAACTAGAAATTGTATTAAATAATAATTGTATATTTTTTTTTTATTTTTGTGTCTGTCATCACGTTTTAGGACAGAAAAAATGCTTCGATTTTCTTCAATAGTACCTTTTCTGATAGGAAAGTGAATCTAGTTGGTACTTTGGGGGGTCAAAAGTCAAAATTTTATTTGTCGGGTAAAAAATCTTGAAAATTTAATAGTAGGCTTCTAATATATAGTTTCAAAGGCAGATGAAAAATATTAAAAATCCGTATTCACAATTTTTATTTATAGGTAATCAAAGTTCAAATTTTGACAAAATACGTAAAAATGACGAAAATGTGCAATTTATTTTGAGTTAGAAATTCATAAAAAATTTTCTTTTTAAATCTAAGATTTGAAAATGTAATACAAGATTCCTCATAAGTTTGCCTAATTTTATCAATAAAAAGTTTATAAGCAAGTCATAATAAATTTTTATGAGCATTTTAAGTTCAAATTTGTACAAGATTAGATATTCACTCGATTTCTCATGTAGCGATTTTCTTATTTTGTTGCAATTCAAAACAAATAACTGTAGATGCATGAAAATATCAATGAATGTTTATATAAGCTATTTCTATACACCATCTAATTTTGAATATATTTTGACTGTTTTTCAGCTTTTACGGACGATTTCAGTTTTCAAATTTTTTAGTTTTTTTTTCTAGGTATTAATATCAATTACATTTTATTTGTTGGGCCAAAAATAATGAAAATTTAATACAAGGCTCCTGATATATTATTACAATAGCAATTGAAAATATTAAAAATACATAGGCACACATTTTTTTTATAATCATTTAAAGTTCGAATTTTGACATAATTCATCAAAATCTCGAAAATTATCAATCATTGTAATTAAACAATTATAAAATGTTCAGTTTTCTTAACTAAGGATTGAAAATTTAAAATAAAGATTCTAATAAATAGTACATACTGTATTCAAAAAATCTAAAAAATATTTAAAAACAGTTATTTTTTATAGACATTTTAAGTTCAAATTTGGACGGAATTACATATTAAAATCAATTTTAACGAGTAAAAGTATATATTATAATATTTTTATAGCATCACTGATAATTTTAGGTTAATAATTAAATAATATGAATAATATTAATTCATCTTAGCAGCTACCGTATAATAACAATATCAATATAATTTAAAATATCCTAGACTGACATACCGTCTCCGCTCAGAATCGTTTTTCTTATACAATGATATATCATTGAATTCAAATTTAATACCATCCATTATAGTACAGTGATCTACTTGTAGCCTACTGTACAGCGGAGCGACATCCACTTGACCCCCTTTTTTGATTTGTGCTTTTATAATGTGAATAATAGTTAAATAGTCTATATATGTATATAAACAATCAACTATTATGTTTATGTAAATTGAATATTATAATAATGACCTATGTTTTTAATAATGATAATAATACAATTTTATATTTTCAACGTAAAAATGAAGTGTTTAGTATCTATTTTAAAAAAATGTTGGACCCCCCCCGAAATGTTTTGCCAGTTACGGCCTTGGTTCTATATCAAAAAAAAAAAATGGCCAAAGAAAGTCCGATTAAATTCTTATGACCATTTGGAGTTCAAATTTTTACTTCACTGGATATTCAGTCGATTTCTCATGTAGCGATTATCTTATTTCGTTGTAATTCAAAAACGAATAACTGTACACTTGACATTTATATCATATATTAATTTTATCAATTCTTATACTTGATAAAATGTTTAAAACGTATTGACTCCATAGAGTAATATTATTCTATGAGAGTCTATCTCAGTCCATGGTAATCTATGGTATGAACATCAAAACATCCTTATCATTTTTCATTAATTTGGAAGAATTGACCCCAACTACAACTCCATAGCGGCCATGTGACAAGTGGTTATCACTATTCAAATTTCATGCATTGTCGGCGTTGACGCATTGTTTTCAACAAACATTAAGCCCATTAAGGTACCTATTAATTGTATTAAACGATAAACATAAAGCTCTGTAAACTAAATTGTCTTCTGTCCAGTGTTGCGTGTAACTCATAGACTCACGTCGGACATATTACTAATTAATATCCACTTTATGAAACGATATAATGCGTATTGACACTTGTTATTTTTGTTCATCCAAAATATACCCGGGACATGGAATGCATTTCGTAAGAAATGATTGTAAGGTACGTCGAATTCATAAAATATTTAATATTAATTTCGTACTCTATTACAATAAAAACAATTATTCACGTATTGATTATTATTCAGGTATTTAAATTTTGTCGCTCAAAATGTCACAGAGCATTCCAAAAGAAGAAAAACCCAAGGCGTGTACGATGGACCAAAGCATACCGCAAGGCTGTTGGTAAAGAATTAGCTGTTGATCCATCATTTGAAATTGAAAAAAGACGTAACATACCAATGAAATATGACAGAGAGTTTTGGCAAATGTCGAGTATGTAAACTACAATAATATACATATTTATGAATTACCTAACTATAGTTCATAAGTAAAATATATATATTAATTTATTATATTGTGTTTGTTATACAATGAACACATTTTGTGAATAACTTAATATAGTTGTATTTGTTTGTATAGTGGAAGCAATTAAGAAAGTCACTGAAATTCAAAAGAAACGCCAATCTACATATGTAATGCAACGATTACGTAAAGGACGTGAAGTTGAACAGCACAGAGATATCAGAGAAGTCCAAAGAGATATGTCACTGATTAGATCACCTGCTGCAGGTAATATAAAAACAAATAACAATCATTTAAAATAAATTTCAATCTTGGATATTAGGTTTATTGACATGCACAATATGTCTATCCGGTAATCCGAAATAAAGTTCCCAAAATAAGCACCACCGGATAAAAAATCCTCAAAGCAAATACTTATATATAATTGTACATCTTAAAATACTCATAACTCACTTTAAAAATTAAAATATAATAAAAGTCAATGATATTACCTAGATGATAATTATCATTACATTTTATAAAGGGTCAATTCATTCCAATTCAACCTAACATGTTCTACTGAGCGTACAATTTTATGTTTTTTAAATTTAAAATGACTTAAAATATTTATATTTTAAATTACTGTGTACGAGTTTTGACAAAATACTTAAAAATTACGAAAAAGTGCAAATTATTTTGAGTTTATAATTCATTCTTTTGCCACTAAGATTTTAAAATATAATACAATAATCCTTATAAGTTTCTTTTTCAAAAAAAAAAAATGGCAATAAGTAAGTCCGATTAAATTTTTAGGAGCGTTTAAAATTCAAATTTTTACTACATTCTATATTCAGTTGATTTCTCATGTAGCGTTTATCTTAATTTTTTGTAATTCTAAAACAAATAACCGTAGACACTTGAAATATTTATCATATGTTTATTTTATCAATTTCTATAATTGACAAAATGTTCAATACATTTTGACTTGTTTTGAGTTGTGTACGGACATTTCAATTTCCAATTTTTTTTGTTTTTTTTTCTATAAATGTCAATCAGTTTGTATTTGTTGGGTTAAAAAGCTTAAAAAATGAGTACAATACTCCTGATATATTATTACAATAGTAGTGAAAATATATTAAAAATACATAAGTACACATTTTTTTTTTATCTGCATTTAAAGTTTGATTTTGACAACATTTATAAAATTTAAAATTTAAAAATGATTTTATAGTTAATAATTTATAAATTTTTCAACTTTTATAACTAAAGATTGAAAATTTAAAACAAGGTTTCACAAAAGTAGGTTATTGACCAAAACATCACATATTTGTATAGTTATATTATGTAAATATTTGGCCGAAATTTCATATTAAAAAAAACCAATTTAGAGTCCAACCAAGAATAACAGTTTTAGTTATAATGTTGTAATTTAATAATATTAATCAACTTACCGGCTACTGTTACAACTGTATAAATATAATATAAAATATCCACACTGACAAACCGTCTCAGCTCAGAATCGTATTTTGTATACAATAATATTATATCATTGAATTCAAATTTAATACATTCTACAGTGATCTACTCGTAACCTACCCGCTATTTTATTCTTTTAAGTTATATTAGATTAGAGTATTTATTATAAGAACAATGTTTAGATCAGTTAAAGAACATTAAATTGTTACATCTAACTTATAATTTTTATTTAATTTTAGATAACTAAGAATTAGCATTATAATATAATATGTATTTATTGTATATTTAGTTAAATGTGTAGGAGGTACTATAATAATCTTTTTTATGTAGATGTGTAATTGAACAATAATAATGTAATACTAAAAATCACTTGTTTATTTCAGGACTGAAACAACGTTTGTTAACTGAAGAAAAACTACTCGAAGAAGAACAAGAAAATGATGTTGAAATGATTACTGAAGAAGGCGAGAATAATATTGATCATAGTAAACTATCTTACATAAAAATATAAAATATTTGTATCTGTTCAATTGTATTAAAATATGAATTCTAATAATATTCTTTTTATCTGCGTTTTGCACCTGAGGCACTTTTCAGAAGTATTTTAGATTCTGAGCGGAGCGATGTATGTATTGATTTTATAATGATGTATGTTTTTTTATTTTTTTTTTGTGTCTGTCATCACCTTTTAGGACAGGACAAATGCTTCAATTTTCTTCAACAGTACCCTTTCTGATAGGAAAGTGAATCTAGTTGGTACTTTGGGAGGTCAAAAGTTAAAATTACCCACTAGTTATTGATTTTGGTTTTTGGTATAACTCTAAAAGAAATGACCATAGAGACATGAAATTTTGACCGAATGTTTATATAAGTATTTTCTACACACCATAGCATTTTCAAAATATTCTGCCTTATTTTGGGCTGTTAACGGACATTTTCAGTTCCCAATTTTTTTAGTTTTTTTTTCTATAAATGTCAATAAAATTTTATTTGTTGGGTAAAAAATCTTGAAAATTTAATAGTAGGCTTCTAATATATAGTTTCAAAGGCAGATGAAAAATATTAATAATCCGTAGTCACAATTTTTTTTTTATAGGTAATCAATGTTCAAATTTTGACAAAATACGTAAAAATGACAAAAATGTGCAATTTATTTTGAGTTAGAAATTCATAAAAAATTTTCTTTTTATATCTAAGGTTTGAAAATGCAATACAAGATTCCTTATAAGTTTGCCTAATTTTATCAATAAAAAAAATGTTTATAAGGAAGTCAAAATAAATTTTCATGAGCATTTTAAGTTCAAATTTTTACAAGATTAGATATTCACTCGATTTCTCATGTAGCGATTTTCTTATTTTGTTGCAATTCAAAAACAAATAACTGTAGATGCATGAAAATTTCACTGAATGTTTATATTAGCATTTTCTATACACCATCTAATTTTGAATATATTTTGACTGTTTTTGAGCTTTTTACGAACCATTGAACGAAATTACATATTAAAATCAATTTTAACGAGTAAAAGTATATATTATAATATTTTTCAAGCATCACTGATAATTTTAGGTTAATAATTAAATAATATGAATAATATTAATTCAACTTAGCAGCTACCGTAAAATAACAATATCAATATAATTTAAAATATCCTAGACTGACATACCGTCTCCGCTCAGAATTGTTTTTCGTATACAATGATATTATATCATTGACTTCAAATTTAAAACCATCCATTATACAGTGATCTACTTGTAACCTACTGTACAGCGGAGCGACATCCACTTGACCCCCTTTTTATTTTTTGTCTGCTAACTACTAATCAGTACGAAATGCTTTTTTACGTCTCACGTAAAACCATACTTTCTAAATTTAACTAACGATACAGCCATTGTCCCAAAGGATTCTCGGTTAGTTGGATCTGGTACTTGTGCCTGTTAGTACTATCAAGAACAATCACAAGCAAGAAGGGTATTCTCCATTCCACACTTCGTTTTATAGTTTGTTGAACAGTGCTCGTTAAGACAAACTAAATAAAGGGCACTTCATACACTTGTTTTATCAGCGCCACCACAATACCATTGATATAAAAGCACGGTGCACATGACTGTTCTGTGTTTTTTAAATATGGACACAATGAATATAATTTGCAATGGTAAATTTTTAATTATTAATTATTGTTTTTTGATAGATAATTTGCATAAATGGAGTTATTAGGTCAAAAGTATCAATCTCTTGCCAATTATTGCAGTAGCTACTAACCTATTTATCCAATAAATTATGAAAACATATTTGAATTCATCATGTAATTTATAAAATCTTTGTTCTTGCATTTTTTAATATTATTAACATTTTAAAATTCTTAATTAAAAACAAATTTTGTAGAGGTATTGTTTAAAAATTCAAAAGAGTGGGAAAGTAATTTTCAAGTTAATTTGTGCTAAGGCGATAGTGATGAACGGCCAACTTTAAGACCATTATTTTATCATTGAACACTCATTATTTCCAAAAGTATAAATAAATATATACTACCTGCACATAAAATATATTACGACTAACACAAAAAGGGCAAACTGGTGGAAAAAACCAATTTTTTTAAAATCATACTTAGAAATTTTCAAACTTTAGGATGAGGCTTTATTAGCTTCAACAATGAAGCATGGTAGCTTTCAACATAATTGTTAGTTCGTATATCTTGATTGTAACATGTCACGGCAGCTGGCCCTATAGTTACAAACCAATATCCCCAAATATAGTTATTCAAAAATGGTATCATATTAGCCAACTTAGGAAATTGATTAATATATGCAAGAATTGAGTGGAAGCCATCTTCCATTGATGGCATAACATTGATTGCTGTAGCTGGTAAATATGGTAGAAATAAAATTTGCATGTAATTATAAAAATTAATATTTTCAGGTTTAACGGAATACATAGTATACAACTGATTTTTACCTGACAAAAATGAAAATAACACCCCTGGTGCTTACTCTCTTGAAAAATTATATTCACAGCGTTTATCAGCCCACATTCAAAATCAGTGATGATTGTTAAATCACAATATGTCAGAGGTAACACTGTTCTAACATATCTTAAAAGTTCTACATACATTTCTTGCGATTTGGAAGAGAGAATAGCATGAACTAATGTGTAACTCTGCAAAAAAAATATATATTAATAGTTCAATATGATCATACTACAAAGTAATATAAATTACTACACTATTTAAAGTGTATTTTTATATTCTTTAATAATAACATTAATTTACAATAATTAATAAATTAAAACATGAACTTACAACACATTGAACTTACAACATTTTTAAAAATCATGTGGAATGAAAAATGTTGGTACGCAGCATCTTAATTTAAAAAAGTAGGTACAGTCTTAAAAGTGCCATCATATCCTGCTGTACGTATCTATAAATATATAGAATTAATTTAGAAAACTTCCTTACAATAATTTTCCATTAAATAACTGTTCATACATTTTTTAGTTTGTTCTCAATTTGTTGAATGTTTGTTAAGTTACAAAAAATTACACCCTGTATAATTCCGTGTATTATTAGAGGACCTTGATAAAACCTGTCAAAAATATAATTATTTTGTTTAAACTCTGAATAAAAAAGTAAAAATATATTTAATGCTTTACCTATTTGGTGGTGTTTGGAGAGTCTGAGTTTACTCTTCGTTTTCATCAGCCACCAACAAATAATGCAACTCTGCAAGGTTTCTGGGTGTGGCTGGAAAACTCTGACGCCTTAAACGTCTCATCCTCTCAGCACTCTGCAAAAAGGTGTATTGCTGTGCACCTTCAGGAAAGCTAATATAATGAACATACAGACAAACAATTAAATTCAGTAACATGTTGTTATAAAAATAATATTTAAAAAAATGTAAATAATATTGCATATTTTCTCTTAAAGAACAAATAAAAACAAATGTATACAAACTTTACAATGGCTTCCATGTATGTGCTAGGTACGAGGTGTGATTGAACCGTTTTTTTTAATGCCTTTTCAGTTATATTTTGCCAAATTAATGGCACGTTTATATCAAATGAACTAACTGGATGGTTGTGCCGTTTGGACAAAAAAAACCTTTTGTCATTTCTGTCTGGGGATATATATGCTGTAGCATGGCACTGGTCTTCATGCTTTTTTTCAAAACATGCTAAATAGCTAAACAGGTCTTAGCATAAGGTACTGCATAGTTAAATAGTTTAACTTTTTAATATTCACTCATATTTTAGTTTCTGTTGTTTTATTTTTATAGTATAAGAAGCCGACGTTATCCCTGATTATTTCTGTAGTCCTTTGTACCCCAAACACAGTAGTATAACTAGTTGGAATACGGAGCATCTCTGGTTCTATTATTATAATTTATTTATAGTAAATAATTAAATATATTCAGAGAAATAGATAGTATACTAGTAAAAATAACATACCGATTGGATTGGCATTGGCAACAACTACTGGCATTCATCAAGTACATATTAAATATAAAATCATTTAAAATCACAATAATTACATAGTTGATATTTTTAAAGATTAGGTTATAATGAATGTCAATTAAAATAACTTATTTCATCAAAAAGTTAGAATTTTAATATAACTGTTATAATATGCAATAAACTTCCGATCGTTTTCAATGTTACGCACCGCATAATCATGATCATGGATTAAAAGATCTATAAATGGACAATTTTATTGAGTAACATAATAAATATAATGATTAATAATGCATACTGATTTGTTTTTTATAATTTTTATTTTATTTGACTAGTATACAACTGCAGTAAATGGATCACTAAATAAATATATTGGTGCTGCTCGGATATGCAGTCTACCGATGGGACGCGGTCTACAAACATGTATGTAGACTGCATATCTGAGCAGCGATAAAAAAAAAACATTAAAAGATAAAATTGACCCAAATATAATTTGCTGTAATATAATGTATACCTACGATATAGTTTTGTATTTTCCGTCTATATTTATTGTTGGGTACTAAAAGACAAAATCACTGATATACCACAGTGTGGTAGTGTATTTAATAAGATTGTTAGTAATCGAACAGCGGCTGTCATATAGTATGCGGTCTACCGGCGATTTACGAATATAGTATGCGGTCTACCGCAAGGTTAGATTTTTAGTAAAAAAATTTGTTGTCAATGAATATAAATAAATATAATATAATACGTTATACAAAAACTTCCGCCATATCTCTTGAAAATGCATTAAATAAATCTGATTTATTTATTCCTCGCCACCATGTTTCCATGAGATATCTGCAATAATATGTATAATATAATATTACATTAAATTTATTAAACATAACTTATAATAATTTTACCTTGGAAGGAGATCAGGATT
This sequence comes from Nasonovia ribisnigri, assembly GCA_027563435.1. Taxonomy (NCBI): domain Eukaryota; kingdom Metazoa; phylum Arthropoda; class Insecta; order Hemiptera; family Aphididae; genus Nasonovia; species Nasonovia ribisnigri. The sequence goes on from JANEHU010001154.1 coordinate 18,222, forward strand.
TGTACCACACATATTTTTAACAACTTTTAAGCGTAATGGTCTCCATAAACTTTCGATCCTCTGAGTGTGCGCTTGTGTGAGTGGATCAACAAAATTTTCGCTGTGGTTAACTGTATTATGCGTAAAACCATATTGGGCGATCCCATTATATGCTGGCCCAATAGAACCCAATACAACCTCTCTTTTAATAATGCCATACAAAGTTTGCTTGTCCCGCTTTTCGACAACAAAATATCGTGCCTCACTATCGTCGCATAATCCAAACACCCAAGGACCATCCATTCGTCTACCAAAATTTCTTTTTCCATTTTTTCCATCGTCATTTTCGTCTTCGATGTTTTCACTCGGCAAATCTGCAAGTCGATATCGACCTGTAACAAATGATGATTTATAATATTTTATAATTAATATTCAATGTAAAATTGTATTTTATTATGCATTTAATTATAAAATTATAAGATAGAAATTACCTTTATGATTTTTTCTGGATCCTCTTAACAAACATTCATGTTACGTGTTACATGTAGAACGCATTTGCCGGTAGACCGCATACTATATGACAGCCTCGAACAGCCGTCGATCAGTAACCTAACAGTGTATTAGTGAACATCATCATGCAATTAAAAGAGTTTTATTCGACCGTCGCCTGTAGTGAAGAAAATGCCGTTGCATTTTTAAGGGAGCATGGCTTATTAGACACTGCCAACGAAACTTTACCATGCCATAAGTGCGGTAGTGAAATGGTAAATAGTAGAAAACGTGATCGCGGTGGTGAATTTCGTCCGGTTCTGTGGTTTTATGACATTGCATACCATTATTTAAAAATATTTTTGACTCATGACATTGCATACCATTATTTTTAATGATTTTTACAAATATACTAATAATTAAAATTTGAATATTTATTTACATAGGTACTACTAGGGGTGACGGTAATACCGGTATATCGATTTGAGGTCGATATACCGGTATACCGTATACCGGTATACCGTCCAATTTTTAAAAACGGTATACCGGTAATATCGAAAATATCATAAATATCGAATTACCGAAGTATCGAAAATATCGAAAATATCGATTACACCGAAATAAATAATTTAATATTTTAATCTATTTTTAAACTGTACAAAATTTCCAGTGGGAAATTACTACGGGCCTTCGATAAGGAAAAAAAAAATACCGTCACCCCTAGTGGAAAGTGTATGAAAATGAATTTCCAACTTTGGCCATTCTTGGTAAAAAATATTTATGTATACAGGGTACCAGTGTTCCAAGCGAACGTGTGTTCAGTTGTGCTGGCAATATTATAACTGATCATAGATCATCTCTTTCAACTGATCACGCTGAAGAACTTATATTTTTGTCTATGAACTCAAAATTTGTGTCAAAATAATAAAGTAAAATATTTAAATATGGATTGGTGATCTTATTTTTTTTATTAATTTGATAAGAAGTAAATTAAATCATATTAATTTTATAATATAAAAGTATATTATTGTTTTTATAATAAATTAAACCATAAATATAAATTATAGTTATAGTCTATAATCTAATAATCTATTATATAACCAAAATATTGAAAATACCGGAATACCGATAATATTGAAAATACCGGAATACCGATAATACCGATAATATTGAAAATATCGAACCAAAATACCGGTATAACGATATTTTCGGTATACCGACTCATACCGGTATAAAATATCATACCGAAATATCGAAGGAAAAAAAAAATACCGTCACTCCTAGGTACTACTATTACTATTTACCGCGTATTATAGGTGTGCGGTCTACATAATATGTAGACCGCATATCTGAGCAGAAAAATGTTGGTAGACCGCATATCCGAGCAGCACCAATATGGCAATGTATTTTAGTCAATACTTAATTTATTGTAAACTTTAAATATAATATATACAGACATTTATCCAATACTACTTAGTACATACCATGTTCTTGATGTTCAACATTGTAGTCATGATCATGTTCAACAATACCTAAACAAATATCGCTAAAAATTAATTATACTATTTTTTAATTGAATGACGAGTGTCGAATGATTTTACCATTGATTATCGGTGCATCAATTTTTGTGTAAAAGAAAGGTGTTAAAATAGCAAAGGAAGGTGTAAAATCAGCAATATACACTTATGTAAACTGTAGAGTATACCTACTGTGTAGCCAAATGCTATTAAATTACAAAAAATCTCAAAAACTGCTATGACTTTATGATAGGTAATTAATATGTGAATATGATGTTAATAATACTTTTATCATCTAAAAATTTTTATCTATTATTTTTTCAACTTTATTTACATGATTTTGTAGTATGGTATCTTTATTTGCAAGTAGATGGTTATTTCCCTACTCTAAGTGAGTTATTTAATTTATATTATTGGTTGTTTCTTGTTTATTATTAACCAAAGGACGAAACAAACTATGCACCGAGGTCATGCATGATAATTTTCCATAGAAACCATTTTCTTAAAAAGAAGATTGCAGCAATACTCAATAGTACAATAAACATTAAACTTACATAATGTAAACAGGGGCGCATTAAGGGGGGGGGGTCAAAAGGGGCATTTGCCCCGGGTGGAAGTTTTTTGGGGGCGGTAAATTTTTTGTAATTTTTTTTTTTTGTATCTCAGAGTCAAAAAGAAAACATACAAATTGTATGACATAATGGAAAACTCGGGATTAAAAAACAACTAATAATAATTACTATTATTATCGTATTAATGTACTATTATTTCACAATAATCATTTATCTATGAACGGACTGTTAAAAAAATTATCTAATTCTCCATTAAAAGCTACCTTTCCTAATGTTCTTATAATTTTAAGAATCTTTGCTTGTATGCCTTGCACCAATGCGAGTGGTGAACGATCATTTTCAGTGCTTCGACGAGTTAAAAATTATTTAAGATCCACCTTATCTCAAGATAAAACATCTTCCCTTTCATTGCTTTTAATAGAAAATGAGATGCTTAGAAGTTAGAAGTATTGATTGGTCAAGTATTATAAAAGAGTTTCTGAACAAAAAAATAAGAAAAAAAATATTTTAATTAGTATTGTTCAATATTTGTCATTTAAATAGTTTTATAATATGTAATAATATTTTATTGTTAATAAAGAATAAAGATACATTTATTATTATAAGTCAATGCTTAATACATAGGTACTCTATAAATAACTCTATAGGAGTTGCTTACTAAAAAAATTTAATAAGATTTCTACGTAGGTATAATAACTGTATGAAATATAAATTACTAACTTAAAATTCGGAGCGCAGCGAGGAAATTTTTTTTAAGTTTTTTATACTTTCATTAATATTCATAAAATACACCAGGGGCGCAAAATAATTTTGCCCCCCCCCATATGTGAACCCTTAATGCGCCCATGAATGTAAATACATTATACACTTGTAAGCAGGGTTGGAAAAATTATTAAATTTATTTTAGGTAACTGGTTACAAGATAC
>JANEHU010001155.1:0-79588 GCA_027563435.1 Nasonovia ribisnigri
TTCCCAAACTTAATTCAACCTAGTTTTAATATTCCTACTCAGATTATTTATCCGTTCAACTAAAAAGTTCTCACTCCCATTTCGCTCAGCTAATTATTACTATCTCAAGGAATCTATATCATTATAATATATTAATATACCGCTTTATTGACAGTACTTGCACCCTTCTTCCTATTGTTCTTCAGATTGATCTCTTTTGTATTTAATATACGTAATTTAACCTATAATTTATAGACTGCGCATTTACTTGACACGTTTTTATGTTTTTTCGTGCTGAATTGGTTATTATTGAACACGACGGTGACGTCGTAATTTCTTTGTGAAATACAGTGCAATCTCCTCTAACGGACACCTCCGAATAGCGGACAAAATATCAGCGTTCGGCATTGTGCGGTGTTTAAATTTTTCACTGTAAGTACTTTATGTGATGAATCGATGGCGCAAGTTTGTTTCTTAATTTAAATATTAGATATAAATATAATAAATATTATAAAACATACGTTTTTTTTTTTTTTTTTTAAATCAGTTCATAATAATTATACCATATTACCAAGACAAAAATCGTTTACCTACTCATAGCGATATAGTTGATAAATTATAAAATATCCTCAAAAATAGAAACACCCGCGTCGTTTCCCTCCAGAATTTTTAATCTATCATTGAAATCTAATTTGGCACCTCGATTGCAGCAGTGACCTACTCACTTTACAGTTTACAGCACAGTGATAACTAAAGCGGAATTCAGTTTTATTAATATGTTATTTGAGTTCAACTGAAAAAACGTCACATTCTTTTCGCTCCACTAGTTATTACGAACTTAATAAAGCTATATAATGTACCGCCTTATGCACTTAAACTACGCACTTCTTCCTATTGTTTTTGAAATTATTTTTTTTTGTAAATAAAAATTTTGCAGTGCGTATTAACTCGCTTCGTCTTTATTTTATTTCATGTTAAACGTTGCTTATTATTGAACATGACGTCATATTATTATGTTATTATGTAAAATAATATACCCGTTGGATGTTCGCCCAAGCCGGCTTTTTATAAATTATGATTAAATACAATATTACTAAATGATATAATACCATACGTGTGGCTAGGGAATCAAAGGAGTTAACATGTTCTTCAATAGATAATTGTTTACAACATAGCATAAGTGTTATTTAGCAATTTGTTTCCTATGTATCCTACCTTGTTTAAGGGGCAGTTTGTTTAATTTTGCATTTAGATTTTGTGTCCATATATTAAGTACATACATGTTATTGTGTCTTATAAGTTATATTACAATATTTATTTATTATACTTACCTATTATTAATTATTTTTTATTGTATTTCAGCTTACACGTACCCGTCGTACAATATTTAGTACGATTTTTTTAGAAATTGGAAGACAAATCCATTAAAATTATAAATTATTATTTTAATGAAAATTTTTTGGTCAACAAAAATCAACGCAAATTTACGTTTCAAAAATTGTAGTCCCACCAGATAGTTAATTCTTTGGCAGAGAGTTTAATAATTATGCAATCATAAATGCAATATGCATTTATAATAATTGCAATTGTTCGTATTTTTTTCGTTTTTTTTAAATGCAATATTTAAAAATGAAACTACCTTTCTCACTGATAACTAACAACAAGGTAATTCAGAATTCATTGATACTTTAGTTTTTGGAGAACATATCGGTTCTACTGCAATCATATGTTTTTTTTTGTATTCTTTTGAAAATTGTTTTGTAAAATATGGTTGTTTTTTTTTTTTTTTGGTTCGTTATTCAATGGTGCCCATGTGATAAAAAAACATAATATGTAATTTCGATTGTATAATTATGAAAAATGGTAACCAAATATTGGACTCAACATTAAGCGATCTGCTACTGCAGTTAAGTAGGATTTTAGTTTTTTGACGATAATAATAATATAATAATACGCAGTTATATCGACGCTACCTACCTTCCAAGTCTTCGCAACAGTATTGATTGTACTTATGTAGTCTTTATTAAGAAAATATGTTTGTTCCGACCCGTAAACAGTAAAGAAAAATACGAAAACCGCACAGCACGAGAATAATGTGTTCATCTTGACGATTATACGGTTTATTTATTTTTTTCTTGAACTTAAATTGGAAACGCTCTTATCGTGCGATTGTCCGTCGCACGAAATATCGTATTATTATAACTGACATGTTGTGTACAAACCGTTATGTTTTGAAGAAGCCGCCTGAAGGGTCTGCGCGATAATAGTATTTGCTTAATATTATCTGACGTATCGTGTTGTTGCAGTATATTACGTAGGTTCGAGTGCAAAACGATGCGTTTCGAATTTTTTTTTTTCTCATACACAGTAACACAATAAATGTTTTGTCGAACATGTTAGACAATATTATCCACTCAAGATTACCTACATTGCTAACAATTACAATAAGTGTCATTCGAGTTTTATTCTGTAATCTTTTTCATCGCGTTTTTCCTACAATTTTGTGGTTGGTAAATATAATATTATGTAAAGTATAAAAGTGTTGGCCAGTGGAATAACTGTACAGACCATGATCTGAGTGATATATACATGCCCCTCCCTCTTAGAGCAGTTCTTATTTTATTTTTTCTTAATTTCAGTTCACTGTTTTCGTTATATTATGTCCAGTGTTCGCTTTTATATTCATAGGCTACTCGTACATCCTACCGCTAATCTCTCGTTAGAATATGCAGCTCGTTTCACTGCAGTTTAAATTGTTATCATCACAAAGTTAATGTGTTGGTTTTAATTTTTGTTGACTCAAAATAATCTAAATGGTTATTTGGCAGAGCTAAGCGACTTCGGCATGTGGGTTTAGGCGAAATTTCGGATGCAATGGGCTAGAAACCTCGGAGAATGCGGATATTATTTCGTGATTTAAAAAATGAAACAGAGGATTTGAAAATTACAAATCGTAAGGCAAACGTAATGTTGAATACCATGACATATTTCAATCAAAATCATAGCCTATATAAGTGCACCTAGCAATTCAAACAATCACAAAAACCTAGCAATAGCAAAGCATTGCTGTGTCAGCTGGAGTTCTGAATTTGAAATACTTCACGTCTTGTGATAAACTTTTAGGTATAAAGCAGTTTTTATTAATTTTTACTATTTTCGTGAGTGAAATATTTCATGAAAATAAATCTATGACATTTTAAAACCACAAATCTAACGAATAAAAGAACGCGGAGAAGAATTAACGTTTTATTCGGATTCCGAATTGACTACCGATAAAGATTTTAAAATTTAAATATACGAATTAAACTGCGAAGCACAGACAAACAACAGAACCACGAGACTAAAAATAAAGAAATATAGTATATAAAAACATAAACGGTCAAATTTAAAAAAATTAAATAAATAAATTGACAATATTTGTTATTCATTTTTACCTGAATAAAACAAAATATCCAAAAAAAAAACAAAGAAACATTAAAAAACATCATGGCCTGCCTGTTTTGATACAAGAAAACGCATTTTTTTTTAACTATAGCTGACAGTATAGCTTAACGCAAACAGTCCTGAGTCTGTATAAAATGAGAAGGAAAATTGAAAATGCTTTTAAAATAATTCAGATCCAATTCGGGTACACTGAAGTATAATAATGTCGAATCCAGGTGTACTTCCAATACGTCTACCCACTGACGAGGATATTATGGGAAAATGTATTAATATTTCGACAGGGCTGTAGGTATATAGCTGCAGGTATGGTATTCCATTAGCGAAATTTGGCGAACGTTTTGGTTTATTACTTTTCGTCGTGTACACACATAGAACGTATCTATTTTTTTAATCCTGTCATGATTTCCGTGCTCTTCAATACTAAAAAATAAATGAGTAAAATCCATCGGATGTAGAAATTGTATTTATTTTTTTTAAGTGCTCCTTTATGCGAACGCAGTCATGTCGTATTTAGTTATTAATAACACTCGAATAATACGAACGACGGTCGAGACTCTATGTGTGCTCTAAGTCCGCGTGTTGTGATTAAAAAACTAAATGCACAGCAATACACTAATACACATAGAAACCGCGTACTTGGTCGTTTTATCATTACCGTCGAGCCGATATGGTTATAATAACTCAGAATATTATCTTCTCCACAATATTAATATGATTTAAGAAAGCCGCGTGTGTTTAGCGTACGAAAATATAAGCCGTTTTCGGCGAGAGGTTAAAAACGGATATCTGTTTGCATATTTCGGCGGTAACGGCCGCCGCCGTTGATGGACTGGTCGCTATAAAAATAATATCTCAATATAAAGATAATAATATTATAATCGATCGGCATTCGCTCTATTACAATAATATTTAAGTGTATACCCACTGAGTAAGTCATTTTTTGCAGTACGTGTTTGTCTTATAAAAGAACAGATGGCCCACACGAATTTCGTCGAACATAATATATTGCGCTAATAATACGATTAATTTTCAAAATTGATGCTTGTAGTTGAGGGGTGATGGGTGATTCGCCGAGCATGCAGCATTATTGTTTCGAGTGAGACTGAATTTAAATAATTCGCCTATATGAAAAGGTGTGAAATAGTAATAATTATTTTCTAGTGATTAATCAAATTATTATAAAACGGCGTGCAATAATATTAATGCGAAATGAAAATATTATAAAGTGTTTGAAAAACTATACGAGGTAATTTTTAAAGCATGCTCGCCATTGTTTTCCCGCTATAGTAGTACGTTTAATCAAATTATGGTTTTTAGAATATTTAAATAAATAGGTACCTAGAAACCATATTTTTGAATTTCTGATATGTTTTCTACGAAGCAAAACTTATTTATTTTTTTTTTTTAAGTGAGAACACACATTTTTTTACAGAAAATGATTTAGTGGATGATATCATTAAAAATGTTGATGTATATAAACCTACGTTCTAATGAGAAGTTTCTGAGTTATTAAAATGGATAATAACAAATATAATAATCGTTAAATGTAGTATTTATTATACGTCTTGCATCATTTTTACAATTTATTTTTAATGATAGATAAATTATAGCAATAATAACTAACCTTTCAAAACAGAGCGTTTTTAGTATATGTCGTACAGGAAAAACTCTCACGCCTTGTAGAATAGAACAGTCATTTTTTTTTATTTAAAATAAGATAACATTTTTCGGGTAGGATCAAAGTCCAATTTTCAAAATTAAAATTATAAAAGATAAGATATGTAATTAAAAAGGTGGTTCATTGCCAAAGAATCATCATAAGGACCGTACAAAAAAAATCTCAAATATCCGAAAATATTATGGTATTCAAATGTATTTTAAAAATCCAAATTGGAATTTTAATATATTACCTATGCACAATTTAAGAGTAAACACACCCTGTATTTCACCCTGATCTCGCTTAAAATATCACTCGGTATATTATACAGAGTATGTATCTATTGTACCTAACAGGTATACGGATTTTTAAACTACTTGAAGTGAAGCATATTTTCAGCTCGTTTTATCAATTTAAGGATTATTGAGAGAATATTTTGAGGTTTTTTTAAAGCATAATATATTAGAATAATATTAAAAAAAGGGTGGGTAAGTGTATGTCGCTCTGCTGTACAGTAGGTTACAAGTGAGTCACTGTAATGGATTGTGTTAGATTTTAATCCAATGATATAATATCATTGAATAAGAAAACCGATTCTGAGCGAAGACGGTCAGTCAGTCTATAATATCTTACTAAGTCTAAATGTATTTGATGATATTATTGTGAATAAAGTAATTAATTTTAGTATTATAGGCATTAGTATTTATTATAGTTGGTTAAATTCATTTTTCTCAAAAAAATTATATTTCAAAATGCCATTGCGTGTATATAAAATATAACAATATATTCTAAAAGTTTCATATACCAACAAATAATATTTTAAATTATATCAAAATAACTAAAATCATTATTCTTGGTTTAAATATGAAATTTTGTCTAAATTTGAAATTAAAATGTCTGTAAAAAATAAATGTGTTGATATATTTTTTAGATTTTTTGGTTACAGTATGATTTATTTATGAGAATTTTTGTTTTAAATTTTCAACACTTAGTTATAAAAACTGAACATTTTATAATTTTTTTAATTACAATGATTTATAATTTTCGAGATTTTGACAAATTTTGTCAAAATTCGAACTTAAAATGCTTATAAAAAAAAATCGTGCCTATGTATTTTTAAAATTTTCAACTGATGTTGTAACAATATATAAGAAAGCTTGTATTAAATTTTCAGACTTTTTGGCCCACCAAATAAAATTTTATTGACAATTATACTAAAAAAATTGAAAACTAAAAATGTCTGTAAACAGCTCAAAACAAATCAAAATATTTTAAAAATTGAATGGTGTATATAAAATGAGAATATAAACATTTAGTGAAATTTTCATGCATCTACAATTATTCGTTTTTGAATTACAACCAAATAAGAAAAACGCTACATGAGAAATCGAGTGAATATCCTATGTTGTAAAATTATGAACTTAAAACACTCATAAAAATTTAATTTTAATTGCTTTAGATATTTTATTTTTGATAAAAGTAGAAAAACTTACGTTAAATCTTGTGTTAAAATTTAAAACCTTAGATTTAAAAAAAAAAATTTTATGAATTTTTAACTCTAAATAATTTTCAAATTTTCGTCATTTTTACGTATTTTGTCAAAATTTCAACTTTGAATGCTTAGAAAAAAAAATTGTGACTACAGATTTTTAATACTTTTCATGTGCCTTTGAAACAATATATTAGGAGCATTCTATTAAATTTTCAAGAATTTTTAACGAATAAATAAAATGTTATTGATTTTTAAAAAAAAAAAACCAAAAAGATTGAAATTTAAAATGTCTGTAAACAGCTCAAAATAAGTCAAAATATTTTGAAAACGGTATGGTATATAGAAACTGTTTATATAAACATTCAGTAAACATTTCATGTATTTACCGTAATTTTTTTTAGACTTACACCAAAAACCAAAATCGATTTTATCGAAAATCAATGTTGCGTAAAAATTCCTGTTTTTTCCTTAATTTTCCATTTGTTTTTCACGGTACTTTTGAAAACTACTGGAAAATGTTTACTTTTGACCCCCCAAAGTACCAACTAAATTCACTTTCCTATCAGAAAAGGTACTATTGAAGAAAATCTAAGCACTTTTACTGTCCCAAAATGTGATGACAGACACAAAAAAAATTAAAAAAAAATAAAAATAAAAATAAAAAACACACATCATTGTAAAACCAATACATTCATCGCTCCGCTCAGAATCTAAAAACACACATCATTGTAAAAATCAATACATTCATCGCTCCGCGCTCAGAATCTAAAAAAAAAAAAAAAAAAAAAAATTTGATGAAATGTTCAAGTTGTATAGCTAAGGATTAAAAATTTAAAACATGGCTAAATACTTAAATATAGGTAAAGTATGGCTAAGTAAGGTAAGTATTTAGCAACATTTTACTGAATGTAAAATGAAGTTTGTATGAGTGTTTGAAGTTCAACTAATAATTTCTCACCGAACGATTTTCTTATTTGGTTGTAATTCAGAAACTAATAACGTTAGTTATATGCCAATTTCACCATAGAATTGCATTAGCTTTTTCTATACACAATAAAAATTTTAAAATATTTTGACTCTTTTCAAGCTATTTATAAACTTTCTCAATTTTAAAATTATGTACAAAGTTCCAACATACCTACCTGAAAATGAATGACTTTGGAGTTCGGAGAATTAAGATGAAGTTTTTTCAAATTTATAAATATCATTGAGTATGTAATATATATTAATTGTATAGGTACTGCTGTGGCAAATCGTACTGGAAACTGTGGAGTGTTCTTTTTCCGTTCTAAAATGAGTAAAAACTAGATAACATCTAATACCAACAATGACAAATTAATAACTTTTTAAGTTATTTACTAATCATTGGAGCAGATCTCTTTAAATCTTTGAGTATGGTACCTACTATTATCAGTATGGATAAATCAATTAATGATTTTGCCACAGAAAAAAGATGGAAAAAAAATTATTTAAATATTTTGTATTGTCAATATAAATTTCAGTTTATTAAAAATGGTGTTGTAAATTTTTTACCTTATAAAAATACTTTGTTAATGTGAATGCAAATATGTTTATTGTACAATGTACATATCTTTAGATATTACTAATTAATATGATTTATACATAGTTTATGGGTCTATAGGTATATTAGGACCGTAAATCGTAATACACTGTATAATATATTAACTTGATCTAATGGCCAATGGCATGACAAAATATTATATACTGTTTTGTTATGGCTAATTGGACAATATAGCCCACGAATTAAAATATACAATACAAGTGTAAATATTTTAATTCATGATATTATTATATTATTATTGCCTATTGCCACTAAGATATTATATCTTAGTCTGTGCCTATTGCCTAATGGCTAATGGTTAATGCCTTTAATAAATTATAGGTTAATTTTGGTATAAAATTACGCTGACCGCCGGCGTCCCCACTTCGCAATCGATCACAGCCGTAGAGCTGAACCCACTGAACTATAAATACTAATAATGTATTTAGTTCAGTGGTATTACTCTATGATCATTGATCACAGAATTTATTTTGTGCTATGATCGTGGCTATAGATAAATATTAAATAGATAGATCAAGGAGGATTGATCTTGAGATAGATATTAATTCGTAGCCGGTCATAGAATAAATAGATAATATCTATACCTGTGTGGTAGGGACATAGAAACAGCCATGCCAGTGTTCTATGATGCTAGCGATACAAGCGGACAAACAATAGTTAAAATTCATCAATTCTATCACGATTAAAGATAATATTATCTATAAACATTGAATTCTTTTAGAATTCTTTTTGAGCTTTTATCCGTTTTTCCGTTACGAATTTTCAAACAACGGTTGATAAGTACTATCTACAATCGTAATTTTGATTTTTTTATATAATCTGTGGCTTGACAGTTGACACTTGACGTTGACTTTGATCTATAGAGTATAGATATTAATTTCTAAGTGCCTCATATTAATACTGGATAATGATGGAAATTGACGAAGACATAAGTGTTATAGAAGCAGATCCAAGTAAGCCTATATCTACTACTCTGACACTGAAATATATTATAAGTCATTATATATTCATGCTGTATGCTTATAATATTAACTGGACCTCAGTTGATATGTAACATTCAGTAAAAATATTGCAAATATGCCTATAAAAATCACATCATTTTTAAAATTTAACATAACAGTATATTTTTCAAGCATTTGACTTCAAAATTATATATAAATTAAATACCTCTTCATTGTCTCATGTATACTTTTTTTTTTAGTTTCACCAGAAGTATCCTCCGAGTCATTTGGCGATATATCCTGTATAACTAATGGTTAGTTACATTTGTATATATACTAGGTATATAATTTGTAAAAAAAAGTATAAAAGTTAATCAAATTAGTATCTATGTTTAGAATTTTAACCATGTTATAATAATAAGAAACCTTTTTTCAATATGTCATAATTCAATAATATTGACAAGAATAACAAATTCATAAATAACAAAAAAAATATGTAAATTAATCAACAACACTAAATACTAAATAGGTTGTAATTTAATTAAATATAAATTGTATAGTTATAGTACCTATTTTATAGTTATATGTATAAGTACTTCAATACTTCAATATTTTATTTTGTTATTAATTATGAATTATCCTACACCAAATTTGAGAGTTGATTAATTTTAATGTAGGCCATTTTTTTTCTACTAATGATAGACACCTTTTTCAAAAACCAAGCTTACCTTAAAATCTCTCCGAATGAACACATATAAATAGCGGATGTTTTTTGGTGAAAGTGCACAAAATGTCCTCAGCCAATAGTGTCCGGTATTTAGAGGTTTCATAGTATTTATATTTATTAGAATAAATTGTTGTTATTTTTATTAAAATTAATCTCATAATTTGCCTAAATAGGTAACTTTAATGAACATTACAGTCGAGGCTCGATAACTCAAATATCAAGAGAAATAAAAATTAATTCGACTTATGTATTTTTTAAGTTACATAACTCGAATTAATTAAAATAATTTCCTAGGGCCAAAAAAAAAAATTGAGTTATCGAGACTTGACTGTATTACATTTAATTATATAATATACAGATATTTTCGTACAATTTAATCAATGATCAAATGTTTAATAGTCATTCTCATCCCACATAATTGACATACAGAGGTTTACATCAAATTTCTGTGTGAAAGATGTATGCCCTATTCTTAGTGGTTAGTACTAATTTACTTTTTATTTCTTAGTTTTAATTGCAAATATACAATTTACTAATTTTTTTTGCTTAATGTTTGTTATAACCTTATGTTTACTTAACAAATAAGTAATAATTAATAACCATACATGAATTTAGGTATCTATTAAGATATATTGTTATTCTTAAAACTTTATCATCTTATTAAAATTGCATATTGCATATGTATTGTTTTAGATGATAATGAAAAAGAAAACGTTGAAGACCCACATTCAATTGAAACTGACGAATCTGATCAGGAAGATGGTAAATTATTACTATTTGCATTTAAAATTCCAAACTATTCACTATAAACAAATAATCTGCCCAATATTAATATATTTACATTTATTGTGCGATCGCTAAATATAAGACAGTTCTTGACCCATGTCTCTCTTTTTTGTAACTGGAATACCACACTTAATGTTTAGCACTCTATGACACACATTTATAAGGACAGACTAACTCAATGCTACAAATTTGGAATGATTAACAAAATTATCAATACTGGTAAATGATTTCAAACTTTGTCATGAGGAAAGAAGAAAACCAATCCAGGAAAGTAGTTTGAGGAAGATATCACACCCGCTTGTGCTGTCTCCATCTTACAAATGTACAACATAGCAAGAACTGTTTTGCTCCGGACAATTTTATTCTTCTGTATCTATAGTAGAATTACCAAAACTCCACAACACATAGGGAAAAACTGTCATAGTGTTTTTCATTTGTTTGATAGCACTAACCAATAGTTTTTAATAATTAAAAAAAAAACAAAAAAACCTAATATCATCAAGCTGATAACTCTAAATGTATTTATGTTATTTGAATAATAAAAACACTACGGCACAGATACAGTTCTTCCCTATATGTTGTTGAATTTAGATAATTCTACTTAAAGTATAGAGAGAGTAAAATTGTTCCGCATAAAACAGTTTTTGCTATGTTGTACATTTATAAGACGGAGACAACACATGCGGGTGTACGTTCTTTTTTTCTGTAACCATTGGCTTTCCCAAAACACTTTATCAGGATATTGAGATAGTGGGACATATGGCAATCTTATTGTAAATTATATTTTGAAGTTTTAATTTGCAATAATTTAGATTTTGTTATTTTATTTGCATTATAGTTACAATGTCAGGATCAGAGTTAGGAATAGTCGAAGATTTCACTTTTGATCCAACTGCTCTTATAGAAATATCTGATATACTCGGTAAGGAATAAAAATTATGAATATACTAAAATTAAATCTTAATCAACAGACACACCAATTGATTTTAAATTGATCATAAGTGTTTGCTAAAAGAAGATTCCACACTGTATGTGTATTATGTTGTATATTAATGGTATATTTTATCTAGATCTTGTTGGAAAAAGTTGGTCCATATTCCGTGTATCTCCATTATGGAATTTAAATTTTGATACCAATTATTTAAATTTATTATCTAAAAAGTTAAAGAAATTTTTAATAAACCATATATCTACCAATAAGAAGAACCAAAAGACTTGTTTCTCTGAAATATCTGTGGAAATTGAAGCAAAAGAAGCAAATCATGAATGCATTGCATTAAAGGTAATACAATAAAATTTTAAATTTCACAGTATTGGATTCTTTTAACTATATTAAATTAATTTATTATTGGTATATTTTATTATCTGTTATAATTTCATAATATAATATTATATTCTAAATAATAATGTTAACTCAATAAATTAGGACTACTTTAGAACTTAAAATATAGACATTTAACATAATATTTAAGTTGTGTAAGTACTGTTCAAGTTTTCTATTTTGTAAGTATGAATTTTATAGATATATTATGCTGAATAAAAAAAAATTAAACTTTTTATGTCATTGTTTGTTTCTATTAAAAAATATAATGTATCATATAAATTAAAATAGTATAACATAATATAATTTTACAGAATATTAGTTATTACAGTTTTTAGTATTACTTTTTTAAAATATTTTAGAATGTATTTTATTTAAATTCCAATTACAGTAGAAATCACTAAAACGATCATCGCTTAGAATGAGATACTGCTTACAACAAGCAAAACATTACTTCCCAGCACAAGTCCATATGATTGTGTGTTAAAATATAAGTTTACAACGAGTATGGTTATTACAATTTCTTGGCTATAATGAGTAAAATCCATCGAATTATAAAATAAATGTTTGGTTATTCCAAGCTGATTGTTATCTTTTTCCTAATATATACATATTTAGGTCAACCTGTTAGTTATATTTTATTTATTTATTTGTTAGTATATACATTTTATCTTTAATTTTAAAACACAACATAGTTAGAAAAATCTTAGGTGAGCGTGAGCCATCAACAGTTAATACTGAATTGTGTTCTGATTGGTTCACTAATACGTTTGGCCATCCTTCGGAGCCGGTTACTATAATGATCAATCTATACCTATCATATGACATAATTTTGTTTTACTATACTATACTGTTTTTTTTTTTTACAGATTTTTGTTATCAACAATGATACTAATTCAAAACTTTACACTGGTTTACTATTAAAATCACCGAATTATAATCAAAATTATGATAAAAATAGTCTATCTGATATGCCTATATTAATGGTACAAGGAAATAAATCATTCTCAATAGCCATACATAATTGGTTAACTGAACATTTTGATTGTGTCATTCGGCCATATGAATTTGCTTTGTATCAATTTCTGTGGCTTATTGCTATATCGATGGGTGATGCAGGGCAACTATACAATGAAACTGTTTTATACCACTATCTCTATAAATGTGAATCATCAAAGGGTCAAATGGATGTAAAATGTTATGCCGAATCAGAGTTCCTTCGATCAGTTTTAGCTAAGTTAGTATTCTAAAAATATTATTATATTATACAACTGTATTCAAATATAAATTATACTAGACTATATCCTTTAAATAGAAAGTATTTTATTTTGACTCTATGGCTAAAATTTGTAATTCACTTAGTAAAAAACTTTTTATTTTAATCTTATTTATTTTAGATACTGAGCAGAACGAGGAATATAATTGTTTAACCATGATGTGCGTTTCTTTATTTTTGGCTAATAATATATTATACCAAATTCTTTATTCTGCTATTCAAAATTTTGGGTGGTTTCTGGTTCAAAGAGCGGGGTGGGTCAACATTTATTTGCTTTTTAATTGTAATTTAGAAAGGATTAATCTCAGATTTTAAATTTTTACTAAATAGGTACTTATACTAACTATTTTGACAACATTTATCAAATTTTAAAATAATTTTCTAGTTAATAATGTATAAAAAGTTCAACTTGTATACCTAAAGATTGAAAATGTAAAACAGGTTTCCCCGTAATTAGGGAAATAAATTGCTTTATTCACAATAATATTATCAAATATACTTAGTAATATATCATAGGCCAACTGACTGTCTTCGCTCAAAATCATCTCTTATATAATTATATTATATCATTGAATTCAAATTTTACACCATCCATTACAGTGACCCACTTATAACCTACTGTACAGCAGAGCGATACACACTTGCCCACCTTTTTATGTATCAAAATACTCATAAAAATGTCTGCTTCAGAATTCAAACAATAAAATAAGGTGTTTCTGCTCAAAATGTTTCTTCTCATGTTCATTATTGGACTCTAATTGAGCACATCCGTCATCATGGTTGTTGGACTTACTGAATACACTCTTGAAATCTACAATGTAGATCATGTGATGGTTTTATTTTGTATTAAAATAAATAATATAATTCACAGACTTTCATTGAATCGGTCATCTTCTGAAGCTACTTCGTTTCATTACTCAGATTTAATTAAAGTTCAATCTGATATAGAGGACCATTTTAAAATAACAAGTGGAATAAATGTATCAAAATTAAAATTGAAAGCGTTTGAAGCGCCGAAAGTTGCTTCAATTAATGTTTCTGGAAAAGTGAGTTATTTTATTTAATAAATAATAAATTAAATGTTTGATTAAATTTGAATTTTATGTTTTAGATAAATGTTTGGTCATCCACACTTATCGATTTAATGTTAAAATATCTTATGGAACTACAAAACAATAAATGTATGCCTTAAAAATGCATAAAAAAAAAGTATGGAAGATTGCATACTTTGTTATTAATTGTTTTCAAGCATACTCATACTTTTTATAATTATTTTTATTATCTGATGGAATTAAAGTTATGTTTTTATATAGATCAAATGAAATATATTTTTCAATTTTTACCAAACCACTTACAATTATTTTTATTTATTTTCTTTATTACGAGATAGTTACATAGTAGGCATGTCACTATACAATTGAGGATGGATTGGCTGCTTTCTATCACAATACTGTCCAAACTAGATTGGAATTTTACTACCACACATTAACCTTTCCTCATATAACTTTTTGTGCTTCTCACTCTAGTGTGTATAAGTAATAATAATTTCTAATAAATAGATACTACTTCATATGGTCATACTTACAAACGGTGTATGAAAACATATCTTAAAATATTCATTGAAGTATGCTTACACTAACTATAGAATAACCTTCAACTATGATTACAACATAATCAATTTATTTCAAATGTATATTTGATGTTCAGTAGTGCTAATAGATCCTAAAGAACCAATTATTGGCATTGTAACTCAGTCACCGTGTTAAGATGATGCTACCCATGCATTTGTTGTCTCCGTGTTACAAACATCAAATATGAATATAGCAGAACCAATTTTCTGTTGTTGGCTTAAATATTAGAGTGAATATCAAACTTAAGGATAAGAACAGATGCGGAACTAAGATATTCCATGCCCGGGGAAAATATTAAAATTACGCCAAATCATAGACCAAAGCTGAAAATATATCATTCACTACAATTGTTTTCTAATAACTACAAATACAGTTATAACAGTGCACAGAAATTGAATACTTTTTTGAAAGTATCTGTATTTAAAATCAAATACTATCTATTTTAAAACACTTTTTTTGTTTTGCTTTATGTGCAGAGACGCCAAATTTAAATTAAATAATACAAAATGTACAATCTCTTGATTTATAGATAGTTCATCGTTGTGTATTGATATACTGTAATATTTTTAGAGGCCTAAGTTATTTGATGGTACATACAACTAAGACTAAAAACTGCTGCATTCTTATTCTAATGATTAAATTTATCTATAAGAACATAAGGTAAAGATAAAAAGGTTAAACACATAAAAAAAAAAGAAATTATTTGGAAATATCTATAAATACTTTTTAAAAGTAATTGTATCTGTATTTTAATACTTTTTTAAAGTATCCTTTACAAGACTGGCCAAAACCCAAAGTAGGTAGTAGGTACTGAATATTTCCAGATATTGCATGTGCACCAATATTGTTCACTGTTGATAATAATGCAGCTTATTATAGGTATTATTTTATTACTGTGCGGGCGTGCGGCTCATGATTCTTTTACCACTGAGCTCCCTGTATTGGAAGATCAATAGTATTGTCTCACAGAAAGTCACGTTGAGCAATGAAAAATAAAAAATTAAAAAATATTTTAGGTTAACACCAGAGACTAGTCTGAAAACATTTTGGTATAACTACATATTATTACACTCCAAAATATAATTTAGCACAGATAATAATATATGTATTTCGAGTTCACTGAAGGGATTTAATTGTGCCGCCGACTTCGTCAAGTGATAAATGAAAATACACGTCAATTTATCGTCTAGGCCTATCGGGTATGAATTTTATAATTGTATTATATAGAGGCATCGATCTGCAGGTTGTCGATATTTAAAAAATTGGTTTAGAAATAACTATAAGATCAAAATTGATAAAAAAAAATTTGGAAGAGGAACGTGGTAGCCCACTGCCAAATATTTATTAATGGGCAAGAATAAAAATTAAGAAAAAAATATATATAGCACCAGCTAGCCCGTTAATGTATAAGAAAAATATCTAAGAATATCAACAATATTTAAATTGAAGAAAAAAACAGTTAGGAACATGGGACTATGGGAGCCCGTAGGCCGTAGCTAATAACTTTTTAAGAAGTTAGAAAAAATGTTTAGAAATTTATATGGTAGGTACTATAGCTAGTTAAAGTTTAAAAATCTATTTCAAAATATTTACAAAAATAATGAAGGGAAATGTTGGAGCCCGCGGTCAAATACTTTTTAAGGAGTGAGAAAAAAAATTAATATGGCACCAGGTTGTTAATGTTTAAAAAATCTATACAAGAAAATCATTAATATTTCAATTGATAAAAAATATTTTTGAAGGAGAACGCTGGAGCCCGCAGTCAAATATCTTTTAAGTAGTAAGAAATATAAATTTAAATAAAATTAATATGGCACCAAATTGTTAATTTTTAACAAATCTATATATAAGTAAATCAATGATATTAAAAATGATAAAAAAAAATGATGGAGGGGATCGTTGGAACCCGCAGGCAAATTCTTTTTAAGGAGCGAGAAAAAAAATTATAAGATTCTTAATTTTTAACAAATCTATATAAGAAAAATATTAATTTTTAAATTGATAAAATATATTTTAAAAGGGGAGCGTTGGAGCCCGCAGGCAAATACTTTTTAAGGACTAAGAAAATTAAATTTAGAAAAAATAATATGGCACCAGGTTGTTAATTTTTATAAAATCTATATAATAAAATCATTGATATTTAAATTGATAAAAAAAATGTTTGAAGGGGAACGTTGGAGCCCGCAGGCAAATACTTTTGAAGGAGTGAGAAAAAAAATTAATATGGCACCAGGTTGTTAATGTTTAAAAAATCTTTACAAGAAAATCATTAATATTTCAATTGATAAAAAATATTTTTGAATAGGGTTGAAGGGGAACGCTGGAGCCCGCAGTCAAATACCTTTTAAGTAGTAAGAAATATAAATTTAAATAAAATTAATATGGCACCAAATTGTTAATTTTTATAAAATCTATAGAATAAAATCATTGATATTTAAATTGATAAAAAAAATTTTGAAGGGGAACGTTAGAGCCCGCAGGCAAATACTTTTTAAGGGGCAAGAAAATTAATATGGCAAAAAAATCACATGTACCGTCGATCCTAATTATTTTTTATACTATAGTATAGGTTAGGTTATTATTTTGTTATAATATATTAAAATAATTTTTTATAATATTTTGTGTTAAAAAAATATTTAATTATAAGGTTGGTGGTATTTAGTTTTTAATTATACTGGTACAACGCTAGTCGTCCAGCATTAAAGCCATGTTTAAACATTATGATAATTAGTTTGGTTCTAATATTTTACCCTTCCCTTATCGAACCTAATTTAGCCTAACGAATAATATTTAAATATTTTCTTTCATTGTTATGTTTACAATATCGAATACCTTGATAGTTAGTAGGAAAAGATCTTTGCAAAGCTCACGACCAGTGATGATAGTCGTCTATCATCACCACAGCTTTAACTAACCATAGGTTTACTAACCTCCTTATGACTTATTAGGAGACTTTGAATAAAAAGATCCTGACTTGGTTGCCGAACTTAAGTGTTTTTTATCAAGTTGAGCTTTTGGTTGCTGACATCTTAATACTTAGATCATATATTATGGATGAAGACATACCCAACTCAACCTTGAAAACAATTTTAAGCACATATAAACGACGGGTCTCTGACATGTTGATTCACATAGAGAAATATGTGAAATTTCTCTTGGCACATGTATCATTGTCCGAGAGTATATATATTGTTCATCAACTTTAATGAGTCAATTACCTATAATAATCTATAATACTCCTTACACATAGGACTGAAAATAGTATAGGTATTAGGTTGGCAAAAATTTAAATGAATGAAAAGAGACTTGTTTCATGAGAAAGTTCATCGCCTCCCCAGATAGTACTTCTCACCAATATTAATGATTTGGATTAGTGTACCTAATACTACAAATAGTTGCTTCAACAGTAACACCATTTTTAAAGTGCTTAACCAATAGTGTTTTTCTCTTATCTCGAGCAAATTACTAGTTATTTGATTTAATTTTATAAATGCATAATATGTATAGAATGTTATCATTCATTAAACTTAAACAATATCTGTTGTGTTTATTTCATTATTATCTAAAATCCTTCCATTTGTATTATGTATGTAAATGTTACGGTCAAAAGCCGAAATCGGACAAACCTCAGAAATGCCTGGGCAAAACGCGAACTGCCCACAATCCTTGGACAAAATGTCATATTTCGGCTTTTGACCGGGCAAACCTAGTTATGACCAACCTAATTTGGGCAAAACCGTTTAGGTACTGACTTTTATCGTAATGGCAAACCGTAGTGTCTTATATACGTTCGCTTGTTTAAAAATACACATATAATAATATTACGTACTAATATAATGTTAAAATAAATAATAATCATAAAATATTGTACAGATATAATTGAATACACTTAAATAATAATAAAAATATAATGATATTAGGTACTTCGTTTAAAATAAACATATAATAATATTACGTAGGTACTCGTATATAATGTTAAAATAAATAATTAATAAAAAATATTGTACAGCTGATATAATTGAATATAATAATAAAAAAATAATATTTTTGTTTATTTGTTGCTACACAATATATTAGAACCATGGCATTTAGAACTACACAAAATATTTTGTTGTTTACATTTGCATCGTCTCGTAGAGCACTTAGTTTTAAAAAATAAACCCTTGTCCTCCGGTTAATGAATTTTGAGTACTAGCAGTCCTCAGTGGTATTTCGATATTCGGTACCTACCCATCATTGCTACTAATAAATTGTTCCTTGCATTGAAATATTTGGTTTCTGGCATAAAGTGATGACAAAATTCCATTTTTTGTTCCTATTTTATAGAATCCATCATCAGTAACACTTAATATAACACCTAACACATTATTTGCATCAACTTTTCCTCTATCAACACAAGGCACTGGAATTTTCACTGTCGTTTCGACTGTTAGAGGTGGAAATAGATTTTCACTCAGAAATTTTATTTTTTTTGCTTGCGCAACTAATCCATCAGTAGCCTTTTCCCGTGCTTTTTTAAAATTTTGTTTTTGTTCAGATAGGTTGACTAAAATTTTTTCCTTTAATACCTTTAATATAGGTCACGAGTTGATAAAATACGATAACAACGATAAATTAACAAGATACGTGGGGTCATTTATAATCATAATAAATTCGTACGACAAAAATCACTATTTATATTTAATATTATCGAACGTACTCGTATATAAAAGACACTACGGTTTGCCATTACGATAAAAGTCAGTATACGGTTTTGCCCAAATTAGGTTAGTCATAACTAGGTTTGCCCGGTCAAAAGCCGAAATATGACATTTTGTCCAAGGATTGTGATTTGTGGGCAGTTCGCGTTTTGCCCGGGCATTTCTGAGGTTTGCCCGATTTCGGCTTTTGACCGTAACATAAATATTCTTAACCCACATTTGTAATTATTTATATTTTCCGTTAAAATCCATTATTATTATACTAGTAGGGTAATATTATTTCTAAGAACATACTTGATTACCAAAATGCATAGACAAATTATTAAGCTATCAATACCAAGTACCGTAGAAATGCTGTAAGTACTTGGAGCAAAAATCGATTTTTTTTTAGAATATTAGTGTCAACTGTTAGCAAAATAGTATTTATGAATTGTTTAATTATGACAAATTATTATTTAATAAAAGATTATGACAATATAATATTATTTATTTATAGTTTCTATATATAAGATAAGTATATATTTAAGTTATATTTATTTAAACTGTAAAAGTTGCATTAATTATTTTGAATACAGTGTATCTAGGGACTAGGGCCATTCAATCAAGAAATTTATTGTTTTAAAATTACTTTATATGGAGTGATTAATTTAACACAAGACAATCATTATTTCATTATTTTTATTTTTATATTTTGAAGCAAAAAATGTTGTGGAGTGTATAGATCTAAATACCTATAGGTATAAATTAAATTTCCAACAAGTAGTTTTTTATATATAGTTAAATTAAACTCGAAATGTACCTTTATAATATGTGAAATAACGAGACCTACCAAGCCTTCTGTGATAGTTTGTTATGAAGATACTATATAAGTTGGTAAAAGCTCAAATTTGGCACTTAAACGGTACTTAAAAAATTTTCCTAATATCTTAACAGAAATTATGAAGCTAAAAATATAGAAATACCTGTATGTAAAGTGAGACATGTGACACGCTAAGATACGGTCCATAGTTCATGGTTATATATCATTTATAATAATAATAATTTAAGTAATAGGTATGTTTTTTCCTAAATTACACTTCAATGATTTGTTTGAACTATTTAGTATTTATATAGTTTATACTAAACTTAAAATTTTAGAATTTGTCATCGACTGTTTCTTCCGCATCGACTTTGACAATTGCCATAGAATATAAGTGATAGATATTATATTATACGTCAATATGATGAATCCACTACAGATCTAATAAAATGCAAATTTTTACATCAAAGAGTTCCGTGTTTAGGAACAATTTAATGGTGTAAAGATATTAGATAGCATATAGGTACAGGCATATTTATTTTTATGAATCTTTAAGTAAAACTGTGATTATAAATAAATGTAATTTCTGGTTTTTAGAGTTAATTTACAGGTTTATAATAAACACATCAAATTGACAGTACATATACCTACTATAATACCAACTAGATTTACAAAATTCCAAGTTTAACAATTTCACCGAATAGGTACTATCTAATTTCAAATTAATAATAATATTAGGTATTTAATATGTTAATTTTAAAAATATTGGGTGTAAAGTTTATATTTTATAATTTTATAATGATGTGTGATTAGAATGATGTAATTTTAGAACGATGAGTTTTTATAATTTTTATTATAACCTATTTTTTTTGTGTCTGTAGCTTTGATTTTTAACTTCAGTCTCTCTTCCGATGGGCAAGTGAATTTAGTTGATGCATTCGGAAAGTCTAAATTTTAAATTCCCCGTAGATTAAAAACGTCGGGATAAACAAAAAAAAAAAATTAAGAAAAAACCTAACCTGGTATTTTTACGCAAAATTGGTTTTCGGCAAAATTGATTTTGGTTCTCGGTGTAACTCTATTTTCTTTTCTATACACCAGAAATTATTTGGGCCCATCTTGTGCTATTTATAGGCATACAAAATTTTCGATTATTAAGTTGTTTTTAATAACTAAGATTTGAAAATTGAATACAAGATTTCTAATAAGTTTTTCTATTTTTATAAAAAAAAATGGAGGTACTTAATTTAAAATTATTATTTGTGGGTTCTTAAAACGTCTAAGTATATTTTGATATACAAATATGATAATATTCAATATTATGCAAAAAACATTAATTAAACTAAGTAATATAACGTATTAAAAATAACAATATAAAATATCCTAGTCTTACAAGCCGTCTCCGCTCTGAATTGTTTTTCGTATACAATTATATTAGGTTTAGGTACCTACTTATAGGTACCTATAACATCATTGAGTTTAAATTTAACACCATATTATATTACAATGTCCTCCTATTGTAACCGTCTGTACAGCAAAGCGTCATCCACTTACCCGCTTATTTTGATTTTAAGCTCTTTAAAAGTATTTTAAATTTCCTCAGTTTATTTTCTATAGATATTAATAAAAAATATATTTTCTTCAAAAAACATTGTCAATGTAATACAAAATTATCATAATGTATTTGTTAATTATTTTTTTCTATACATACCTACACAATGCAATTTTCAAAATACTACAACTAATTTTCAGATTTTATTTTGCGAGACATAAGAACGCCTGTGTGTGGCGTGTTCAACACAATTTAAAATTAATTGTATAAATATTTTATTATTATATTCTACGACCTGCGTGTGCCGTCGTCACCTGTGCTTATATGTATTTTATAAGCACGTAAAATATGCTTCTACGTCACCCGAATAGCAGTTGTCCGTGGCAATAAATATTAATTTTAAGACTAAAACGTAAATGTAAGCCTCTAAAGAATAGGTAATCAAACTTACAAATATGTCGACTCTTCGGGTTGAGTATAGGAGTGCCTTATAAAGAGTACAGATTCCATATCAAGGAACTGCTATTTCTTCATCCGTCTTCATCTCGCACTGAACCAATAGTATCGAGATATTTTATGAAATTGACTTGAGCAGAATGAAATACATGAATAAATGTTGTATAGGTACAAAATTACTGTTTAACGACTTGTCTGTTCATTGTTGGCTTATTAATTTTTTTTGTTCGTTGAAATTATTAGAACTGCGAATCATCGCCGACGAATGACCAGGATTGGCGTTTGCCATAGATGAAAGATATTATAATAAGACATCGTCATCAGTTTTCAATTTTCTTACTTCTTTGGATGAGAGCATTCATTTTTATTTCATATTTCAAAATAAAATATTTTTCGGAATTTTTAAATCTATGAAACTAATAACAACTTATACTGGGTAGGTATAATAATATGTTATTAGCTACATTTTTGTTGAGAGTCCATTTTTTTTTTGTTTTTAGTTTTAATGGCAAAACTATAACTTAATATAAAACTACTCTAGTGCCGGGTTGAACTAAACATTTAATGAATAATAATTGATAGTGAGTATAATCTGTGCTTCAGCTACTGTTTGTAAGTACCTCTATTTTATTTTATTTTGTTTTATAATTCCAACGCCTGAAGCCAATTTTACAAAAATATTAAGTATTTATAAATCAATATATAAGTAAATATAAAAGTAATATGGTATGTAAGTAATACATATATAAATAATGATATATAAAACAAATTAAATCCAAACATATGGCTCCCATTACATATTGCATCAAATATAATTTTTGTGTATATTACCTATAGTATATATTATAAAATTTCCATTAATTGATTCAAACTTTTAATCTATTATAATTAATATTTTTCAAACGCTAATTGTGGTCAAAACTAATAAAAAAATAGTTTTGTTCTTTTATTTAACTATAGCTATAATAAATTGTACATTTTGATTTGATCATAAAAATAAATAAATTAATGTGGAAATTATGTCAAATATATTAGAATTAAGCAAATATATCTAACTTAATTAATTATATACTGATTCATAATTAGGTACCTTATTATTATTAACTATTATATTATGGTTTTATAAAACACGGTATATATGTATTTTATGTATAACAATATATAATAAGTTCATGAAGTAAAAGTCTTTTGTTTTATTAAACAATATAAAAAATAGTTATAACTAATAATATAGGTATTTAGGTAGGTTATTGCAATAAGTAAACAATATAGCTGAATTTGTTCAAATAAAAATGATTGCATGTACCTCCTACGTGTAAATACTTCTAATATATTATGAATACCTAATAACTATTAATTACTTATTATCAAGTAATTGAACTAAGATAAGTTTATATGAAATTACTATATTAAAATAATTAGTAGAACCAAATTGTATTATAATTATTTAAATTTAACTTTACATATTTTTGTTATATATACAGACGAGGAAGTGGAAGATTTTTAAAAACTTTTTATGAATTATGTTATAGAATCTTAATCATTAATATCATGAATAATATGTTTTGTGCATTCCTTACAATTATGTGTTCTGAGTAGCTTAAAAATTCACCCATAGCCAGTTGTGTAACTAAAGCTAGAAAAGTTATTTTAAAATAAAATATTCTTAATAGTTCATTTTTAGAAAAATATACCAAGACTTTGAATTGAAAATGTTATACTGGTGAGTTATACTTCAATTTTTTAATAATTTGTACAATCATTCTGAATGTAGGTTAGTGCTCTTAATCTTGACAAGACAGGGCTACACTTGCATTACAGAAGAAAGACCTCAACTTGTGTAATTTTCACAGTTTATGGTTAAAAGCTATACATGGATCAACTGATCAACTGCAGATTGTTCAATACCAGGTAAGTCCATAAAAACAACATGGTGAAAGAAATTAAAGAATAAAGAATTTAAATAAGAAATTATTAAATCATTTTTATTATGGATAATATACATTTATATTTAATTTTTATTATTAGTCTGTTTCTATAGTCTATAATTTATATGTACAGACAAACTGTCAACAGGAAAAAGCCGATCGCGCAGCTACGCGCTCTAATAATAGAATGACGATTAATTATTTTACGCCATGTATGATTTTATTTTTTGTTTTTCATTCCTTCGAACATCACCACATCATAAATAAATTATGGGGAAAAAAATGTTTTCTTAACTTCTAACACCAAACATTAAATAAAGACCCACAAAAAAATTACGCCCACTAAAATTTTAAGCCCGGGGATCAATCCCCAGCTTCCCTCCCCCTCATAGTTCCACCTCTGGATAAGAATATTATCAGTGCTTAAGCTTAGACTTTTTTCCTAAGCAAAATGAGCATTTTAAATTTCTGATAATTCATACCATATTTTGATTAAAAATAAAAATATTCATTCTTATATTTAAGCTAACATAAAATTGGTTCTGTTGTACTCAAATTTTATATATTATACTTTTGAAAGATGAAGACTACGAGTGCAGAAGCTTAATTCGTATATTTTAATACATGATGAATGAGCTATGAGATGTATGTTGAGTAGGTTCAGTTTAATGCCTCGAGTATCAAACATTAAAACACTAGCATTATTTATTTGAAAACCAAATTTTAACAAATTGAATAGCATATAAACAAGGGAATAAATATTTTATGAGTTTCTTAATAGCTATTTTAATAACCTTAAAAATAGTTTTTTAAAATAAAATCGAGATTAAACATTTATTGTGACTAACTTGTACATTAATCAAATTAATATAATGAGGCATAATAAATTATAAGATCTAAGGGCATTAAAAGATTAACAATACATTATTTAGTATTTACACAAAAAGTGTTTATAAAATCATAAATTTTATAAACATTAAAGTTTAAAACCATAGTGATAATTATGCGTTCAGTATTAAAAGTTAAATTAAAGTAAATACAACGTGTAATTATAACCGTTATAAAAAATTAATTTTCATAATTTAAATTACAATGGCAACATAAAAATCAATTTTTCATGTTATGTTAATTATTTGAATTCAAAAAGAGTTATTTTTAGTAAAATACATTATGAGTACACTTTTAAACTTTGAATACTGATCGCGTGTATAATATAAAATAAATATAGTAAAACAGTTATATTCTAACAAACAAAACTTTTAGGAATAAATAAATAAAGTTTCTAAGCTAAGGGTAAACGTAAAATTAAATAAGATAATATAGAACTATAGAAGTAAAGTGTATAAGAATATTTTTTTTAATCATTTATGGGTTATACATTTATGACTTAAAATATTTTTACAACCAAACCATCATCATATAAGTACCAATAAGTAATTTAATTATATTATTAAATTTATTCGCAACACTAATTTCAATGATATAGAGCTTGGTCTATTAATAAATATTGAATACAATTCACTCAAAAAAAAAGAAGTATAACCCATGTGGAAAGCAATTATATCAAAATTGCAAATTTAATATTATTTAGTTGACCTTCGAAACTAGTTAACAACAACCATTGCCATTAGATCGATTATTTCCTCCAGGTAAACTGTTGTTACCGGTTGAATGTTGTGGTCCAATTTTAATACCATTTGCCTAAAAGTAAATAGAATGTGACAATATAAATTAATATTTCCCAATAGATAATTTTCAAACAATTCGATTAAAATATAACTGACCTCGTTATTTATATCGAATACCCCCTCTTGAATTTTTTCATATATTTCTTTAGCAGTGTTTATGAAGGCTTCTTCTACATTATCAGAAGTTTTAGCAGATGTCTCCATAAATACCAATCCATGTTCTCGAGCAAATGCTTCACCTTCTTCTTTCTTGACTTCTCGTTTGGCTTCCAAGTCACTAAGCACATTAATTAATTAATCCAAATTGACTAAAATTTTGCTGATTAAAATATTACCTTTTGTTACCAATTAGCATAATGACCATGTTGGAATTGGAATGTTGTCTAGCGTCTTCTAACCATGTCGTCAAATGATTGAAAGTATCTCGACGAGTGATATCATACACTAATAATGCACCAGCTGCCCCACGATAATAAGATCGTGTGATAGATCGGAAAGCTTCTTGGCCAGCAGTGTCCCATATTTGCAACTTTATGGGTTTGGTCTCGATAGTCACCAAACGAGCACCAAATTCGACGCCTGGAATAAATTTGCGTTAAAAATCTATGATTATGATTATTATTATTCATAAAAATGTGTGTAACCAATGGTCAAGTCGTGGACAGGCTGGAATCTCTTGTCAGTGAACTGCAACAAGAGACAGGATTTGCCTACTCCTGTAACATATGCCAGTTTACGATTATACGTGGCTGAAGGGTTAGCCTTAGCAGTCAGCGAATATCCACTAACCTGTGTCTCCGATTATGATGTATTTAAACAGGTACGCGTAAGACATGGTGATGCGCAGTGACAACGGACTATCAAGAAACCGTGAGCTGCAAACACTGAACGACCTGGGCACACTTGTGATCGAAATAAAAATTAAGACGACGGCGACAATGTTTTACACAATGAAACAACAAAGCTATTAGGAATCGCGTAATACTATTGCACGCACAAGTGTGTGTTTGTGTAAGATAATATTCATAAAACGTAATTGATGTTGATCACAAAGCCATACGATTCATTTTATACTGAAGTTGTACTGTTGTTGTAAGTAAACGTAACGAATACGCAAAACAATAATAGTAATAATAATAATAATAATAATAATAATAGTGATAATATTATTCACTGTAGGTAAAGTACCTTGTACCTCTCTCACTAATCTCTACACGGTCGGTAGTAGCAAAGAACAAACGTAGTAGCCCCTGTCGACTGTCGCCACACTGACCGAATAACTATAAACTGCGTCTTTAATTTTTATCACCACATATGATTCAGAGAACGAGTGAGCGAAAAAGAAAGCGAATATTATTGAACAATGAAATATACATATATAATAAATCAAATAATATGTTTTCGTCTCGGTGATATGATAAAGGTATTGAATATAGTGGTCCGCGTCGTTTGATCCGAACACTCGGCCGGGGAAGGATTCGTTCGTCGTACAAAATATACCATTCAGACGTCGTAATAACCCCCGCCCGTTTACCATAACCCACGTGATATTACCGTGGTAGTAGTTGTACTTCTGACCTAGGTGCAGTCACCAGTCACGTCGTCGTCTCTCTCGCAGGCGACCGAAGCTGAGTGCGTGACAATCGTCGCACCGTTTGCATACTTGCGCTAGGCGTTAGCACTGGACTACTAAATGTTCACATGATGACAACGATAATAATAATATATTCCAAAGGGCCGTTTACACGACTGTGACTCAGTGACTGTCAAGGAACTGGCACAGATCGTGTAATAAACAGCTACTATCACACTGTCGACTTTGTCAATCATAATAATTTTGACTGTATTACGGTAATAGTGTAATATACTAGTATTGTCGCCGTGTAAAGGCCTAGGTAGACAGTGTCCTGTACTCTTTACGTGACAGTAACTTACTCGTCGTATATTAATCATACAGTACTGTCACAGTGTAAACGAGCCTTTAATTATATCTACGGTGCCGCCCTCCAGATAATAATATTATTTAAATTTTACACGCGATAACGATAAAAGACAAATATTTATTCTGAAAATAGTGAAATCTTTATTCACTAATCAGTAATCACTAATCAGTGACTCAGACCTCTCCACTCTCTTCTGTCCAAGGGGCAATTGGATTTTGGGCAGTGAAATAGTTTATCGGTATTCGCTAGTCAGTGCTGAGGACGACGACGGCCGGGTTGTCACGGTCTGTTGCGGAAATTGTGGTTGTATACTTTGTGCGTACTACGTTCCGATCCCCAAGGTAAGAAGTAAGAACTAAGAAGTGCTAAGTGACGAGCTGTTCTGTCGTTTTATTATTTATTTGATAATTTCAATTGTTTGAGTTTGATATTTATTTGTGTACTCCGGAGAGTATCCGTCGTACAAGAGTTATATAATATAAATTCATTCGTTATTTTTTTCGAAGCGGTTGTCTGTTGTAAAATTATACCAACGGATAAAAAACACATATAAACACATTATAAATTATACTTAAGTAAGTCCTCACTGTCGTATTTGTATCAATCATAATTATTACAATAACATAATTATTATTAACTATGGAAATTGCAATTTAAAATTGTTCATTAATAATCATACCATACGATTGCGCCCACTCGCAACAGGTACGATCGTACATGGTGAGATTACATTTCCATTTGGTGATGTCATATTTTTCGGTTGATTTTCTGTGAGGAATTTCAATGTCCGCTTTGTGAAAATGTCATAAATTGTTTTACAAGTCTCACCAGTCCTAGTATTGAATGTCCGAGTTTTATTTATAAAATACGGGCGGGGTGCCAAAAAAAAAAAATTTAAATAAATCTGATAAAAAACCAATGGTTTCTGTTATTATGATCTATTGCATATTTGTACAAAAAAAATTATAGACATGCCACATTTCCACACTCTAAAACATTATGTTAAACATATTTTGGATAAAAAATAAACAAAAAAAAAAAAAAACTGTTGAATAAATTGGGATTCAAGATTGAATTATGTATAATTTTTATAGGTAAAATTTCAGGTGAAAAATATCATATTATTGGCAGAGATTATGTGCAAAGATTTTGGTAAAACTTCAATTTATATTTACTTTTTATTTTTTTCAGTCAAATCATAATTTAAGCTATTTATACCATTTTATATTAGGTAGGTAAAACCTATTTATATAATAATATTGGCCTTTCAAATAATTTTGATTGCTAATAAAAAGTAATTCTCAAGAAGTATATTTTATAATATCATTACCATTCTGCTAATATCTACTACACATTAATATACTAAATGTGTTACAAAGGTGTGTTACATTGCCTTGCAATGTCTAGTTTTAACAAGTATAGATTTTGGCAACTTTAAACTCTGTGACATAAAAAAAATGTATGATCATTTAGTTTTTATATTAAACTACATGCTAACTCAGGAATAAATACCAAAATTATAATTTATAGGTATACAACGTTTTAATGTAATATTTATATTATAGAGCATATTAATTGAATCGGTCATTACAAAAATAATTTTATGTCAAATTTATCTTATTCATATCTATTTACTTTTACCTAATCATTTTCCATATATACACAGAGACCTAGACCTTAATGTAATAATGCCTTGTCATTTACATGGTAGTGCTTGAAAGTGGTAAATTTGTTTAGTGACTCTATTGAGATTTGAGATCATGAGTCATGAAGTGTGTAATACCGGTTAGTGCGAGTTACCATGACAACAATCACAACATTTATTTTGAAATATATAAATCATGAAATAATTTCATTATAAACAAAACTTGTTGTAGATTATTTAGTTTAGTTTAAACTTGCATTAACTCAGTACACATTTAATTAGTTTAGTGTTTATATTAATATATTAAAAATACACCTATACTAACAAAAAAATTATATATTCCAGAATAATTTTATTTGAAAATCGCAAGTCTTAAAAAATTAAAATGTATACCAATCCAAATGTAGCACCAGCACCACCAGGTATGAGATTTTAATAAGAATTAATATGTATAATTTTAGAAGAAAAAATGTTATAAATATTATTTCCGATGATTTTGAATACTTTAAATTTTGTATTAAGAGGGCGTTATATCTGTATACATTCTCTCCGTCTTACAAACGCATAACATCACAAATTGTATTCTCAGCAGATCACGTTTAGTTTTTTTAGTTTGAACATTTAAGTGAATTAACCTCTTATAAAATGTAGAAGTAAGAATGTAATATAGTGAACCTCGTAGGTTTTATATTTTAATTTTAAAGCAAGTTATGAGTATTTTAAAACTGTAAATTGTTTAATCGGTTTAAAATACTCAGACCTTGTTTTTAAATTAAAATCCAAAAGAAAACCTACGAGGTTCACTAAATAATAATCTTACTTTAAATTTTACAAGAAGTCAATTCACTCTAGTTTTTAAATTAAGAGAGGTAAACGTGATCTGCTGAGCTTACAATTTGCTAAGTTATGCATTTGTAGACAAAAAGCACGCATGCCTGTGTAGCGCCTTCTTAACTGTACTTAATATTAACTTAAGATTACTTCATTATCTAAAAAAAAATAATTTTAAGTCATGTTACTTCTTAGGATTTTCTCAATATCATTCACCGCAAAACCAATATCCACCAAGTGGTAATCAAAATCAATATCCACCAGCTGGTAATCAAAATCAATATCCACCAATCGGTAATCAAAATCAATATCCACCAATCGGTAATCAAAGTCAACCATATCAACATGACCAATATAATATGTACCAGCATCAACAACCAATGCCAGCACAACAAAATCAAGGGTATTCTGTAATTCAAAATCCAAACTATCCACCTCCATATTCACAGCCGGGTTATGGACAAGTTATTCAGCATCAACCCGGCGCATATCAACCGTCTCCTCAAGTGGTAGCTGGTAAGTTAATTCATAATTTAACTTGATAAATAACTGATTTTAGACTAAAATCTCGAAACAAGTTAATCTGGTAATGTTGATCTTTAATATGTTGATTCATTAATCTATTTTTTTAATATTTGGCTTTCGTATAGTATGCGGTCTACGTTTATTGGTATACTGCATACTAGATGACAGCCAAATATATTTAATCACCATATAAACCAATTGTTCATTATTTTTTAAATGTAAATCTTATAATTTAACAGATGGTTGGATGCCTATTCCTCAAGCTATACCACAAAACTGTCCAAACGGACTTCAGTATCTTTCAACAATTAATCAACTACTTGTTAAACAGCAAGTAGAAGTTATAGAAGGTAAATATTAAAATAAATGTATTATCACTATTTAAGTATTTTGATTTAGTACAAAATATAGAAACTATTGGTTTTAAATAATTATAAATTTCCATCTTTTCAATAACATTTTTGAGCGCTTAAAGTATAACAAATGTTTTATAGACACCAATTGTATACTATATAATATCAATTAGGCACATATTAGATATATATATATTTTTAACAGTTATTTTGAAAACATTATCTCTGTAAAGGTGCTTTATAATATGCATATGTGATATTGATGTATATGGTTTTGTACATGAATGATTTGATATTAAGAAACTACCCAACAGTT
Organism: Nasonovia ribisnigri; assembly: GCA_027563435.1. NCBI lineage: Eukaryota > Metazoa > Arthropoda > Insecta > Hemiptera > Aphididae > Nasonovia > Nasonovia ribisnigri. The sequence continues at coordinate 31,573 of JANEHU010001155.1, forward strand.
GTACTCATGATGTGAACATATTAGATATAACCATTATATAAATAAAGTAAATATATTATGTATGAATACAATTTTATATAATCTTTGATATAACTTATAATTTGTTGTATACTCGAATAACTAATTAAATTTGAAATGTTCTTTTAACATACAATTTATACTATCTCTTAAATTACAATTAGTAAGATTTAAATAATTGTCTCTCTAATTTATTTGTGCGTGTAATGCTGCCATATGGGAACAGAAATAATTCCAATATTTTAAAATATAACAATAGTCAAAATAAATAGTGAATTTTTTGTTTGGAGGAAATTTTTATGAGAATGTATAGTTCTACAAAGTCTAGTTAGAATTCACACTTAGGATATTGTATTTTCTTAAACTTAATCAATTACCTTAAATCTACTTAATAAATGAAAATGTTGCTTTTCTATTTGGTACTAATTATGATTGTTTAAATTTATTATTATAGCCTTATTAGGGTTTGAGACCAACAACAAGTATACAATTAAAAATAGTGCTGGTCAAAAAGTATTTTATGCTGTGGAAGATAATGATTGTTGTACACGAAATTGCTGTGGGCCAATACGACCATTTGAAATGAAAATCTTGGATAACTTTAAAAATGAAGTTATACATTTATCAAGGCCCTTAGCATGTCAATCTTGCTTTTTCCCTTGCTGTTTACAGGTATAATGATATATTGATATGTTATATTAAAAATAATTTCTAAAACTATTAAGTTATAAATTCTGTTCCACAAGAAGACAAAATTAAAACAAAAACTGCTTATGTTTTGAACAATTTTAAATATACCCTTTTTTGATGAGAAAGTTGAGTTTTAGCTTACTATTTTACTATAGGTAGTAGGTAGACCCAGCATAACAATGAAAATTAGGGATGAAGACATGAAACTATGTTTAACGGACATATAACTGACAAAAACCATTTGGCTACAAGTTGAACTTTAAAATGAGAGGATTGTTTTAACTCACAAAATGTGTGGTTTAAATTGTTTGATTTAAATTTTTGCAACAAATACGCAATATGTAAAAAATATTACATTGTATAACTGTTAATTTTTAAAATATTAATTTATACTTTAATTTTGCACACACTATGTTTGAAATCTAGGGTTAAAAGGGCCCTATAGAATAAAAGTAAAATGTGTATAATCTGAAAATAAATATGTCGAATATTGCCTAATATTAATAATAATTAAAATAAAAATGTCATGTCTTTTTTTATAAATGGGTTGCAATGGGTCTAATCACAATTTTATCTAAAACTTTTGTCTGAACCTAGAAAGGTCAAAGTAATTTAGGTCCATTATTCGCTTAAGGGGCTGGAGTGTAATCCATTCTAAGGAATAAAAAGTTGGTATTTTATATTGCAGTATATGTGGGCCATGTCAATGTGTTGGAAGTAAATAAACATAAGTGTCAGTAATTCGTAATTGTATACTCTCTGAACTACACTATTCGTTCAAAAACGAGCTTGACATTATAGCCGCTGTCATTAGACATGCTGCGATTCCCAAAATCTATAATATTAGTTATTAGTTACCATAAAATAAAAATATTATTATTTTTTTTTTATTCCCGACTTACTTTCAATTTATTTCTTTTTAGTATAATATATAGTCCAATTTATATTTCAAATGCTGTAGAAACTTGATATTTTTAATAAATATAATGTTTATAATATTTTTTTTAATATTTTTAATTTATTTAAAACTGTGTAACAGAGAATTGAAGTATTTTCACCACCTGGGTGTTTGGTTGGAATTGTTGAACAAGATTGGTCAATTTTAACACCAATATTCACCATTCGTAATGCAGCTAATGAAGAAGTATTAAAAATCGAAGGACCAATATGTCGATATAGTATGTGCGGAGATGTTGAGTTTAAAGTAATTTTTCAAATTTTTAATCAGACTAACTTAATATTTTGTATATACTCTATCTTAGAGTAGAATAATTTATTATTTTAATCACATAATAATAATGTTTTTCAGATATTGTCTAAAGATAAAACTACTGTAGTTGGCCGTATATCCAAACAATGGTCTGGACTCCTAAGGGAAGTATTTACTGATGCCGATTTCTTTGGTATTACTTTTCCTATGGATCTTGATGTCCGTATGAAAGCTGTTATGCTAGGAGCTTGTTTTTTGATAGTAAGTTAAACATGAATTAATATCTTGGAATTTTTTTTATTAATTAATTGTTAACTCATATTTGTAGGATGTCATGTTCTATGAAAAACGAGGAAATGCAGAGAGTGACGGTATTGGACTTTGTTAACTTTTTTATCTTGCATTTTATTATTTATAATATTTTACTTTATAATCACAACAGAAATCATGCACTTAAGTGTTACTATTTTCTTTAAATAATTAAATTTAAAATCTTAAGTCTATAATTTTTACATAAAAAAAAAATTTAAATATTTTTATAAACATTCTAGTTTGTGAAAACCAATTTGAAAACAATCATAGTTCATATTTTTTTAATTGTAAAAAGATACCATAATTTCAATATTTGTTTTTAAATTGTTGCTTCACTAGTTTGATGAATGTGATACTCTTTGTCATATAAGAGTAACTCAAGGTGGCAACCAATTTTCTTCCAATTCTGTCTGGACACACCTCTTGATTAAATCGGTTCTTGTTGTTCATCTGGTACTTAGCTAACACAGCCATACCCATTGCCCCAATCCTTTTACCTTAGACTACTCTCTATACTCTTGTTTATACAACAGTATAGTTATATTCAAGGCTAGGCATTAAATAATTGAGAGTTCAAAATCGAAAAATTAATTCAGTTTTATTTTTTTGTAATTTCATTTTTATTTAACTCCAGACTTATTTTTAACTTTTTCTTAGAATACCAATAGGTTGTTGTATAAATATTAACTCTTCCATGCAGATTCCATGGCCCTGGTTAAAAATAAATGTTAAGTATTATTGTGTTAAGATTAACAATTCAATTTAAATCTATGAACTTAACTGATAATTAATTCAATTTAGTTACCCTTTTATAACTACTAAAAAAACTATATGGTTCACTATTTTATTAATATTAAAAATACACTACATTTTTTTTGCTATAGTAAAAAAATTTGAAATGTTTACAAATATATATTGATATTTTGTTTATTGATTAATTTGAGTTATTTTAAATAGCTATATGTTTTTCTTCATTATTGAAATTATAATACACAAAAAGTATATAGTCCTTTTACATTAAGAGTACTTTTCGGCAGCAATAGATTTTACTAGGTCAATCACATAACATGGGCCCCATTCCATCACTATAATACTGATTGTAGTAAGTGGTCCAGTTGATGGTTGCATTTCAGTGTTTTCGTACAATATTAATATATAAACACACACTTTACAGCTGTTGAGAGACTGATTTGACACTAAAATAAACTTGTTAAGCGGCGGCATGCCGCCATCTTGTGTAATATACTGCTGATAAGTACTCTAACATAAATGGACTAAAGTACATGTGTACGCTAAGAACAACATAAAGCTATATAAGCTTTAATTGAGATTATTGAAAACATTAAACTAATTCCTAGTCAGTATTATTTAATTATATAACATGTCTTAAAAATAATAGAAAGACTTGATTGTTTACAAAGCACATAAAAATAACCTTTACAACTTTTTCAGAAAGATTTATTGAAGGTGTATTTTTATTGCCAAATAACTTATTTTAATTTAATTTAATTACCATATTATATTTTATTTGTTGAACAAAAAATATTCGAGTCATTGTTATCAAATATTGTTGTATGTGAATTAATATTAATTTGCCATTTATTAGTTGTGAATATTATTTTACCCCATCTAAAATTTAATAATTTTTATTATACTTGCATGTATTTTTTTTTTTTTGTTTTTATTTTGTTTTGTTAAAATTTATTTGATTGAAGTGCACAATTATTTGTAACTAATAATTTGTATGCAAGTATTAATATTATACTGTAATGTCTAATTTTAAATCTAAATTAATATTTATTTTTACTTTAAATATTTTTGCTAACTAATATCTTAACCATAGCACATACTATTGTATGCACTCAAATATACTTGACGTGACATGACAACACAATATTATAATGTCTAATATGCAATGTATTTTTATGCTTATGCTGTGTATTTGTTGATGTTTGATTAAATATATTATTTGTTATGCTCATCGGTCATCAATTTATATTCTATCTTTCATTCTTATATTTTAGAAAGCAAAAAAGCACTTGTGCTTCTAAGTTGAAAACATTCATGTAACCAATCATTATATCTGGATGATAAAAAAATAAACTTACATAAATATTATTTTAAAGTAAACGATGAAAATGTCATACAACTTAATTAGGTATAATATTTTTAAATCTCTACATAATTTGTGAAAGTAAATTTTATTTTATACGTTATTCTAACATACCTACATCAACTTATTTATTTATGTATACTAACTGAAAAAAACAAATATCTACAATTTTTTGCTAAACCTCCAATGAAAAAAAGCGCTAAAATATTTTTCAACACTTGCAGATTCAGTGCATTAAACTTGCGTTGAGAAATAAAAATATTTAAAAATGAGCATGGATCATAGTTTTTACTGCTTAATTTATATACAACGTTTTAATGTAATATTTATATTATAGTGCATATTAATTGAATCGGTCATTACAAAAATAATTTTATGTCAAATTTATCTTATTCATATCTATTTACTTTTACCTAATCATTTTCCATATATACACAGAGACCTAGACCTTAATGTAATAATGCCTTGTCATTTACATGGTAGCGCTTGAAAGTGGTAAATTTGTTTAGTGACTCTATTGAGATTTGAGATCATGAGTCATGAAGTGTGTAATACCGGTTAGTGCGAGTTACCATGACAACAATCACAACATTTATTTTTAAATATTATATAAATTGTTTATTATTTCATAATAAGCAAAACTTGGTGTAGATTATTTAGCTTAGTCTAAATTTGCATTAACTCAGTACACATTTAATTAGTTTAGTGTTTATATTTATATATTAAAAAAACTATCTCTACCTACTAACAAAAAAATTATATTTTCCAGAATAATTTTATTTAAAAATTGCGAGTTTTAAAAAAATACAATGTATACCATTCGAAATGTAACACCAACATCACCTGGTATGAGATTTAAAAAAAAAGTATGTATTAAATAGGTATCATTTCCGATGGTTTAAATACTTTAAATTGTATATTAATAAAGGCCGCTATATCCACATACATTCTATCTGTCTTACAAACGCATAACATCACAAATTGTACTCTCAGTAGATTACGTTAAGCTCTTTTAGTTTGAAAATTAAAGTGAATATATTGACCTCTTATGGTTTAGTTCTAACCGTCGATAAGACCTTTGCGAGTAGTTTTTCTGTTATATCAGTTTTTTTGTATAAGTCTAGTTACGTAATAATTTTATAACGCCGAATAATACGAAAGTTGATATACCAGCAAAAAAAACTTCTACACAACCAAGTATACACAAACAAATATACCACTACTTTAGCTGGTATTATAAAGAAATTGAAATCAATGGACGAATCTCAAAATAATAAATACAAATCGATCATTGATAAATTAATTAGTTATGAAAATAAAATTAATATTCTTAATAATTCGCTCGATGGCATGCTGACGGCTATTAGTAATTTGAGAGATGAAAATGTAACCCTAAAAATGAAATAAGTAGCCTTCACAGTAAAATTACAACACTCGAATCTTCAAGTAATGTTAATAGGTAGTACAGGTAGGTCAAAAGTAAAAATATTATTGTATTTAATATCGTAGAATTGCCTAATGAATTAGATATACCTCTTTAACAATTGCAAAGCGACTGCTGTCTCATCTTGCTCTTAATCTTGATATTATCCAAGCCAAACGCATTGGTAATGCTAGCTCTGGTAGGCGATTACTATTAAAATTTAATAATGCAGACGAACCAAGATTACTATTGAGGAATAAATCCAAGCTCCGTTCACTCGAAAAGTGGAAGAATGTGTGGGTGAATGCCGATCCAACCCAACATCAACAAATACAAATGAAATCTGTAAGAGATATAGATACTTCGACAGAAACGTGCCGATGGTGATTTTAATTCAATCATCAAAATATATGTAAATGGTGTGCTAAAGATCGTTTCAAAAAACTAACATGTAATACGCGCCCTCAAATCATGGTCAGTCTTGTTTATGTTATAATTGTAAATAAAATAATAATAATTAATAAGATAAATATTAGAGTTAAGTGTTTAAATTGTTAAAAGGGTATTACCAAAATGTAAGAGGTTTACGTACTAAGTTAAATGTTTTAATATATAGGTAATGTTCCATTATTTAATTATTATTATTTTGTGTTTGTTGAAACCTGGTTAAATTCTGATATCTTAGATGCCGAACTCGGGTTTGATTGTTATAATGTGTTCCGTCTAGATCGCAGCGATACGACTAGTAATTGTACTAGAGGTGGTGACTATATTTGTGAATAAACGTTTTGGGGCCGAGATTATTAATATTATACAACCTGATAGTGTAGAACAACTGTTTGTACAGATTAAATCAGGGGCGCCATTTGGGGGGGGGGGGGGGCTGGGTGTACCTTGGCACCCCTATTTGTTTTCTGTCTCTAATTGGCCTGGTTTAAAATTTACAATTACGCCTATAGGTGATGGCCTATGCCTAAAAATTAAAATATATTATTTGTTATGAATACTTTAATACATATAAAATATAAATATATAATAAATTATTATTGTGTATGGAGGTAAATTAGGTAAAGCATATTATTATTTGTAGATGCGTATTATTGGTATGCATGATGACTTTTTTTCGTTGGTAGGTATAATAAAAAATAGTTTTTAGCTACGAATCGGTGTCTCGCAAAAGATATAGTAGGTATGTATTCACTAATATAAAGAAAAAGTGGCCCCATGAAAAAAAAAATTGGCCTGCTTAAATTTTGGCACCCCTATTAAAAAACTCAAATGGCGCCACTGGATTAAATGGGGGAAAAACGATAAATGTGTAATAGGTGCCTCAGTGCCTGTTATATACCACCTCACAGTCAAAATAACAGCTATTCAGTACATGCTGAGACGGTTGAGTGGCTATCAAATAAATATACTTCTGACATGAATTTATTACTATACGGAGACTACAATTTACCAAAAGTGCGTTTTACCAGTAATTATATTGGCTTAATATATAATGGAACAATTTTGAATCGTTCAGAATCTATATTATCTGATTGTTTTTCATCGCTAAACTTGCATCAATTAAATAATATTTTAAATGTCTATGGTTCTCAACATGATTTGGTTTTTAAAATAACTCACTGGTCAATGTTATGCCGTTAGATAATATTATTGTTCCAAATTCCAATTCTTTACCTCAGTTCTTGACCTGTACCACACAGTATTAACTACAAATTATACTAAAAGTGTTTCCTCTGTTCATAATTGTCCAAATTATTGGTTTTATGATTTCAAAAAAGCAAATTATGATCATTTGAATCTCACTATTGGTAGTTACGACTGGTCTCATATGTATAAATTAAATGATATTATTAATGCCGCATTAGATATTTTCAATGTAATCGATCAAACCGTTCCTAAAACGTTAATTCGTAGTTGTATGTTTCCAAAGTGGTTTTCCAAAGATCTCCGTGTGCTGATTAAAGAGAAAAAACGCCAGCACAAACTATTTAAGTCGTCCGGTAATAAATAATAATGATGATTATAAAACTTTCTCTGCAAAAATAACAAAAAATTATTAAGTGAGGTCTAAGTTATGTTATGATAAATACGTTGAGCAAATCCAAAATGCCATGACTAATAATCCAAAGTATTTCTGGAGCTTTATTAGGAATAAACAAAAGTGTAATAAAATTCCATGTAACATGGTATTGTTGCAAAAAATATGTATGATACCGTGAACATTTTTAAATCTGTTTATATTTATCCGAATAGTCACATCCAATGCTATAATACTGATATTAATTTTAGTTGTTGCCAGTTTACCATAACTAAAATATTTGAAATTCTTCGTAATTTATTGTATAATACTAAAAGGGGTCCAAACAAAATTCCCGAAATTATTTATAAAAAGTGTTACTTTTCATTATCTCGTCATATTCATTATCGTCTGTTTGTTTTCCCGATCAATGGAAATCCAGCTTTATCCATTCTGTGTTTAAATCAGGTAATCGAAATGTTGTTACAAACTACCGCCTTACTTCGCAACTAAGTTCATTGTCTAAAACTTTTGGAAAACTGTAAGTACCCAAATTTACAACCATTCTTAATGAATTTGTTTCAGATAACCAACACGGGTTTCGTCATTCGAAGTCAACAACGACCAATTTATTAGTCTAATATACTGATCTTATATCGCTAATCAGTAAAGGTATACAGTTTGATGCTGTATACACTACACTGATATTAAGAAAGCGTTTGATAGTGTCGACTTATCTATTTGGTAAAAAAACTAGAATGTGTTGGCATTGTTGGACAAATTCAAACGTGGCTTAAATCATACTTGAATGGTAGTACTCAGCATGTTAAACTAAGTGTAGTGTCTCATTGGCTATAAATGTTACATTAGGAGTCCACCGAGGGGGGCACTATTATCACCCATATTATTTACACTTTTTATAAATGACGTTAAAGATATTTTTATAAGCAGTAAGAAATTCTTAATGTTTGCGGGCAATGTAAAATTTTACATTCCTATCTAGTATCTATTCTCACGAGGACTGCCTTAAATTACAATCCTATCTAGATCAAAAACGCCATATTTATTTTTTTGGGCAAGGAGGGCCGGCTTTTATTATTATTTTGTGCTTTTTGGTCATAAGAGCCGAACATTGCAGCCAGTCAATTATACTATACTGTATAATTGCTGTGAATTATATTATTATTTTGTTTATTATTTAAAATTTGTCTTGGTACCATTTGTTAACTAAGTTACTATATTTGTCCATTAGTTTGAAGCCTACACACACACACACACACACACACAGCTCACTTGGCTGCTAGCTGGGCTATAACATCATTAGTCATTACACATAAAATAAATAGGTAGGTCGGTGTGTGACAAGGTGCGTGTTAATGTTACGGTGCCCGGGCACACGGGCTAATATTGTTCCGTTCCCGGTCCCAGCATATGTGGTAATATAAAATGTAAATAAATTTAAAAAAAACAACACCAAACTATGTAATATTATGTATATTAATAAATATTTATGGCATTTTCATCCTCTCATAAATATGTATTCTAAAACATAAATAGTTTTATTATAAATTGTTATTATCTAACTAGCTGATCCACTTTCATCAAATTTAATAGGAATGTGATATATTTATTTATATATATTTACCTTATGCACCTAGATTATCTATACATATATTTATATAATATATTTGCATATGTATATCTATTCTTATTTAAATGTACCTATCGTAACTGGTTATTTAAAAAAAAAACACGATTATGTATATAGTCTCCAATTATTATTTTACCATACAAATTTTACGTATGTAAAATAATTATACAGATTTTAATAATTTATGATTAATATTTGTTATTTTGCCATATATTTATTTGATTTACAATTTGTATTATAATGTTATAGTTACTTATTCCTACATTTAGATTAAAATCATTATATTATTATTTAGTTTTGTAATCTTAGGCCTGAGCCGATATACATGCCATGTACATAACCACTTAAACTAGTTTAGATGGTTGAAGGCTGAAAATATTCAAATCCATCTTGGTAATATAGAAATGTCAACAGCGACTTATCTTATTGTATCGTTAACATGAAATATTTTCATCATTCGTTTTGTTTTGTGATACCGTTTGAAAGCCACCTATACGCCAATGTATCAAATTTGCCTACACACTACGCCGGTTAACTGGTAGTACTTAGTACCATAATATTATAGTAGTTTTAGTCTCCATTAAACTTGAGGCCGATATTCTTTTCGTTTAATTACATTTTTCGTTTAACATTTACTTCTTTAAATTCTTTATTAATACACATATATTATATTTGAACAAGAAAAGATCGAAATCATTGTAAAAATATGAATATTAAATGTACTATTACTCTAATACAGTGACACATATAAAATATTATGCTAAAGTATTCTTTAAAATTAAAATTTATGGATAGTGGATTAGCCAGTGCACAGTTATGATTAAACCACTACATAACAGACCAAATAGACGATCGACGGCCATGTCGGTGCACACGTAGCAGTGACAACAACGTCCACCTGTGTGATTGCCTTAGGTCATATACCTTTGATCTAGGTGAGCGCAGTGTCGCATCTAGCGAGTAACGTACCTGCATACATTGTATCCGGTGGCCAACGTTTAGAGGCGGTAGATTTTAATACTTTTAATCTCTTAGCCATTTTGTTATTTTAAACAATACGGTCAGGTTTACTATTTGTCATATATAGAATATCTCGCATTTTACACTGATACACGTATGGCGTATTGCGTAATCTCGAACATTACACTTGGCTAAGCACTATACCTACCAATACTAAGTTAGAAAATTGTATATAAAATTGTGATGGAAATTCGTAATTTATGTAATATTTTACAGAAAACAAAAACTACAGCAGTATTCAATACTATTATATAAAATGTATTTTTGATTCACTTTGTGATTTTTTATTTAAATCTATATTTAACTCTAAAATAATTAAATAATATACTGAAGCGTATGAACACATCGCGTATGTAGCTGGCTAAAAATATGTGTATCTAGGCATAAGATATTTTAATATGTATTGCCAACTTTTATTGTAATTATTTTTAGTTGGGCTTATATTAATTTTCTTTCAATACATCGAAAATATTAATTTTTCTATTAGAAATATGAAAACAAGTGCTCCTGCTAAACAACGCAGTTAACATAATTTGATATCCATAATCCGTTATCCAGAAGTTAAATAAGACTGGTTTCAGCCAGAGGCGTGTTTAACTGAGGGCATAGTAGGCCGTTTTTAAATATTTTATAGACTCGATTTCTAATGTAGCGATTTATGTAGTTATTTTGTTGTAATTTAAAAACTAATTACTGTAGATTCTTTAAATTTATACCATAAATTTATTTTATCAATTCGTATACTTGATAACATTTTCAAAATATTTTGACTCGTTTTGAGCTGTTTACGGACATTTTCAATTTTCAACTTTTTTAGTTTTTTTTCTAAAAGTGTCAATAAAATGTTTTTGTTCGGTAAAAAATAAAGACAATTTAATATAAGGCTCCTGGGATATTGTTACAATATCCGTTGAAAAATATTAAAAATACACAAGCACAATCTTTTTTTATAAGCATTTAGAGTTCAAATTTTGACAAAATGTATCAGATTTAAAATTTAAAAACTTTTTTATAGTTAAAAGTTCATAAAATGTTCAACTTTTATAGCTAAGGATTGAAAATGTAAAAGAAAGGTCCATGTAAGTTTGTTGTAATTTAAAAATATTATTTGAAACTTCTCAAGTATATTATTATACACACATTTTGAAATATAATAAAATGCTGCCGTATTAATAATAACAATATATAATATCTTAAGCTGTTAAACTGTGTTTGCTCAGAATCGTTTTTCATATACAATTATTCTATCATTAAATTCGAATTTAACACCATCCATTACAATGACACATTAGTAACCTACGCTATACAACAGAGCGACTATTTTTATAAAAAGTTGTATTTAGGGGTTTCCATTGTTATACGATCTGCAACATTATTGCACTAAGGGTGTACTTAGTAACTCATTATGTGAAACCTCACCCTGTTATAATAAATAATGTATGTTATTTTACCTACCTATAATAATAAATTCAAAAATGTCAATAAATGGAAATTGACTTTAATCGTTATTAAAAACAGTTTGATGATATAAGTGACGAAAAACATTAGAAAACAGTAGGCACGCTCTACTATATAAATGTATTTTAAATTTTATTTGACGTGCCAGAGTGAGCCACCGTTTCAGAACGAGTCAATATAATATATCATGACGTGGTTCATACCACTTATGATGTTTTTATATTGATTACTGATTAGGCTAACGTGTTAAGACTAATATGAACATAATATTACGCTAAGGTATTCAAACGGCTATACAAATCTGAGATAGGTAATGATAAATGGCATACAACATTAATATTAAGTAACAAAATGCATGTTCTATATTATGACAATCACAAACCATCTCACAAAACCCGAACTATGTAAATTATTCAGTCCACTTAAGCTAATCTCATCTCTATGACTTTTTGGCGTCTGACTGACTGACTAAGTGAAAACAAAGCAAACATGTTTTAATAGACACATAAATACAAAACAAAATTTCACTATCGAACACTATAATACTGTTAAATTATATAGAAAAGTTTAGATTTTTGATACCTACGAGAAAATTATACACATACTTATTTTAATTTTTAATCATAACTTATATTATTTTATTAATTTTGAAATAAATAGTATTGTCGTTGACATTTATTTCATATTATGCATTTTGCTTTAGATTATGTGTCGTAAACGGAACCATATGATATGCCGTGTGATCATAACCTATGGTACACACGTTCGCTCGACCACTCTCTAAATGTCCCGTGTTTTTATTTCCTTATGGGAAATTCTATTTCACTGAGTTCTTCCACGTGTTTGCACATCATCATTAGCAGCCTTCAAACTCAGGTCACTCTGGCAATATCGGCTTTCGGCAGATAACTAAAGCTCTTTTTTATGTATCAAATGATACTCTTCACGGAGATCTCTTCATTCCGACAGTCAAAAGCGTTGAAAAAACTCTATACAAACGCTTCCACCTTAGCCAAACTAGCAAATCACAGAAAAACCCTCATCCAAAACCTCTTTTTTCGAACAGTCCAAGGTGATCCTGGCCGATGTTTAAAGCGTAGCTGATGCCGAGACTTACGAGTCGATTAACCACTATACTAGCCAGACGCCGTAAAGTACTATTATTGAAAAGTTTCTTCAATCAAGCCAACTAAGCCCTCTTATATGCCCCTCCATCTTGTGCTTATCGTATGAATTAAAAATAAATATGACAAAGAAAAAAAAAAAGTTAGACCACTGAGAATCGACAGTTTATCATCGAATTTAAATTTAATACATCTCAACATAAACTACAGTGGCCTATTAAATTACGAGGTATCTACCATTTGACATTTACTGCACATCTGAGCGGTTATACCTCCTTGAAGACTTTTATTTAGATTTTTTATTCAGAAAACAATTTCTCATAAGTCGTTGCAACAAACAGTTACGCGAACTTACGTCCTATACATCATTATGGTATGATGTATAATTATAAGAAAATTATTTTTAAAAAAAATGTGTCACATATCCAGACAATTATCCGTAAAAACATTTTGAAAATGTTCTTTTCACTGGTCGCAATAACCAGTATAGCAGCAGGACGGTATAGGAGCGATGGTTATTGCGTATATTTCTATAGAAATTTAATTTATGTATTAGAATCTTGGTAATATACCTATCTGTTGCAATAATAACCAGCTGGCATACAAAGATAATTTTTTTTAATTGCATGTATATATTATGATATCGTGATTATTTTTTACAGGTACTTACCTATATATTTATTCATTAATAATAAAAATAATAATTAATTTACATACATGCATACTTTTAGATAACATAAAGCTGGAGGTATTTCGGTATACTGATAAACACCGATGTTTGGTAATAATATGGTATCCGGTATATTCGGTATTTGAGAATATCGGTTTTACCATGATTTGGTAATTTGTACAGTATAGTAAGCGGAAATACTGTACCTATTATCAGTAATACCATTGATACTGGTAATTAAAAATATCAGATATTGGTATCAAAATTTAAAGCCATGATATCTACCAGAATTTTCACTAACTAGTTAGTCGCATTAACCTGCAAGTTATTTCCAAAATCAAAATTGTTCTTAACTGGTTACTGAAATTGAAAAATGAATAAAAAAATTCTTTAAAAAAATTTTAATTTATATATCTTAATATATTTAATCAAAAAGAATGATACTAATGTTAAGAAAATTTTTAATATTAAATTTTATTGCATCGGTGACTAATTATTAGGTTGCAATGAAAATGTCATTTTTTTATCATTTTTTATTCCGAGGACTTGCATCAAATTAAATTGGTCTCTCTATAATTACTAGTTATGTATTACAACACATGGACAATTTCCGGTTAATATTGTAGGGCAAGTATAATTTTACTATATACAAACACATTATGGTTATAGATATTATAATGCTAATGCATTTTCGATGGGAAATAAAACGTTGTGCGTGATGGTTAAAGTACATTGTCCAACACACAATCGAGGTACTTATTATTGCACATATAGTTATTAGCTCATAACAGACCCAGGAGCGGTGAAATGAACTAATAGTCTTCGAAGAATATTCATGATAATATTATATGACAATGTAGGTATGTGAGGTACCGCTGCTATACTATTATTAAGCGTGTGTTTTTTTTCTATGGTCAAAAGCTGTTGAATTATTAATATACGTGATTTATAACATGCAATGTCATTCTAACTAGAGAAAAGTTTTGTAAAAAAAATACATGAGAATGATAAAAAGGAGATAGGTAATATACAAAGAATATAGATATTATGTGCCACGTATCAACCATCGATAGCTATGACGATACATAAAATAAATGTGCGTATATTATATAGTTTATTTTATATTAGATATTTTATATATTATATATATTATATATATATTTTATACATATTTCACTTTTATATCGAGTAGTTACTTATTAACAAATATATGTAACTGTATTCGAAAACAAAGTTATATACTTAATTTTATCAATTTTATCAAAAAGAATATATTTGTAGGTATACAATTTATTCTACTTATAATGTGCAGTATAAGTCTGCAGTGTGCAGTGTGTATGACACTATCAATATGTTATTAAATACGTAGGTACCTACCTATAATTATGTGTAAATTATAGGGATAATTGAACAAAAAATTAAATACATAAAAAGTTAAAAAAAATAAACCGATCATTTTTCAATTAAAATTTATTAATTCTACACAGGTTTGCATATAAATATTTAAAACTTAGTAACAATTGTTATTTTCATTAATTTTAAATTATTATTTAGTACTTATCTATTTAATTAATAATAGGTACCTACTTGAAATTTTTAATATTATATTATATTTTAATTATATCTATATTTTTATTTTTACTGTATTCAATTAAAATTTATCTAAGTTGTTTGTGTAACCTGTTATAAGCGCTTAAGTACTTTATACATTCCCATATAAATGCATTTAATTATGCCAGTAAATTGTTGAAGATAAGGTTCATAATTACTTTTGGGATTCTTGTGCAACATTTATTTGAATGTTTTACTAAAATGTAATTATATACAAATAATCTTTACTTCCGATTTTTTTTTTATATATAAATATAATGTTCGTACTTATCTTCATACAAAAAACAATATAAGTCTTCGAATATTAAAAAAATTAATTACGTCTACTTTGTAATAAACAATTTATTTTCCTCCTATTAAAAAATTACTTACATAAATAATTATTGTAAATAGTTGGTATGATATAGATCATAGATCATAGAACAATATCTCAAACAATATTTTAACATAATTTACCGAACTCCAAGAAGAAAATGTTATCTACGAGTACCTATATCAATAATCTGTACTAGCGTCACCTGATTGCGGCCCAAAGTAACCTCTTTACCTTTTTACCTATCCCGATTGCGGCCTGCACATAGTAGGTAGGAATTACTATTTCAGTGGTTATTAAAACAAACTTAATACTCCGATCATTGCGTCTGATACGTATTTTATATAAATATTTTTTTTTAAATGTGTACAAATCCAAATAGAAAAATTAAATACAAGAAAATAATATGTAATTTTGAGTTTGTAAAAATAATAAGTTATACAAATCTACCTATGACATTATTATTAATTGTTCCATAAAAAAAAATGACTATTATACTATGGTCTATGAGTTATTATTAACATGTTTGTTGAATATAATATGAGTTTATGAGCATTTTAATATTATTGCTAAGTTTATTTATAATTTCATATTTATTAATTTATTTCATATCTTTTAGATTCTGAGCGAAGCGATGAATGTATTGGTTTTACATTATTTTTTCATTTTTTATTTTTTTTATTTTTTTTTTATTTTTTTTTTTATTTTTGTGTCTGTCATCACGTTTTAGGACAGAAAAAATGCTTCGATTTTCTTCAATAGTACCTTTTCTGATAGGAAAGTGAATCTAGTTGGTACTTTGGGTCAAAAGTCAAAATTTCCCAGTAGTTTTCATGAGCGCCTGGAAAAACAAATGAAAAATTTTGGGAAAAACGGGAATTTTTACGGAAAACCAATTTTCGACAAAATCGATTTTGGTTTTTAGTATAACTCTAAAAGAAATGATCGTAGAGACATGAAATTTTGACCGAATGTTTATATATGCATTTTCTGCACACTATAGCATTTTCAAAATAGTCTGACTTATTTTGAGCTGTTAATGGACATTTTCAGTTTCCAATTTTTTTAGTTTTTTTTTCTATAAATGTCAATAAAATTTTATTTGTTGGGTAAAAATCTTGAAAATTTAATAGTAGACTTCTAATATATAGCTTCAAAGGCAGATGAAAAATATTAAAAATCTGTAGTCACAATTTTTTTTTATAGGTAATCAAAGTTCAAATTTTGACAAAATACGTAAAAATGACGAAAATGTGCAATTTATTTTGAGTTAGAAATTCATAAAAATTTTTCTTTTTAAATCTAAGATTTGAAAAATGTAATACAAGATTCCTCATAAGTTTGCCTAATTTTATCAATAAAAAAAAGTTTATAAGTAAGTCATAATAAATTTTTATGAGCATTTTAAGTTCAAATTTGTACAAGATTAGATATTCACTCGATTTCTCATGTAGCGATTTTCTTATTTTGTTGCAATTCAAAAACAAATAACTGTAGATGCATGAAAATGAATGTTTATATAAGCTATTTCTATACACCATTCAATTTTGAAAATATTTTGATTTGTTTTGAGCTGTTTACAGACATTTTTAGTTTTCAAATTTTTAGTTTTTTTTTCTATTAATATCAATAAAATTTTATTTGTTGGGCCAAAAATAATGAAAATTTAATACAAGGCTCCTGATATATTATTACAATAGCAATTGAAAATATTAAAAATACATAGGCACACATTTTTTTTATAATCATTTAAAGTTCGAATTTTGACAAAATTTATCAAAATCTCGAAAATTATCAATCATTGTAATTAAACAATTATAAATGTTCAGTTTTCTTAACTAAGGATTGAAAATTTAAAATAAAGATTCTAATAAATAGTACATACTGTATTCAAAAAATCTAAAAAATATTTAAACACAGTTATTTTTTATAGACATTTTAAGTTCAAATTTGGACGGAATTACATATTAAAATCAACTTTAACGAGTAAAAGTATATATTATAATATTTTCATAGCATCACTGATAATTTTAGGTTAATAATTAAATAATATGAATAATATTAATTCAACTTAGCAGCTACCGTATAATAACAATATCAATATAATTTAAAAATAGACTGACATACCGTCTCCGCTCAGAATCGTTTTTCGTATACATATCATTGAATTCAAATTTAATACCATCCATTATAGTACAGTGATCTACTTGTAGCCTACTGTACAGCGGAGCGATATCCACTTGACCCCCTTTTTTATTATTAATGTTTTTTGCCTTTTATGATTTAGGCTATTTATATACCATCTACTATTTATGATGCATTTTAATGGAAATATATGTTTATAAAACTTTATTTTTATTTTAACCAAAAATATTTTATTAATTATACGTTATTTTGTGAACCAATATCTAGTTGGATAATCGGTTAGGTTAGTTACTTATATTTGAGACAAAATTCTACTACCTGAATTCTGGTGGTAATCCGGCATCTCCGATCTGCACCTATGAATACCATAGATAATAGATTATCTTATCTAATATAATAATGCATAATAACAAGGACTGGGAAGCTAATGACCTATAAAACCTCAAAATTCCCTAAAAAAAATTACCGTTTGCTTAAAAAAATTATATAATGCACCTATAAAATGCACTTAAATCTTTTTATTTCATACAAGTTTTAAACTAACAAAATATTTTTTTTATAAAATTAAAAAAACTTTTGCAGGACAGCACAATTTCAAATCTTCATTAAGTGGACTTTCATAAAAAACAATATTATGCTCATTTAATTTTCCGTCGCTAGGATTTTCCGCGGTTTCGTTTGAAAAATTAGAATTTATAATATTCGATTACGTACAAACCTTAAAATAAAATACAGAAGCCCGGATTTCAATGTAAGTGTCCTAAACTTTCTAAAATTCTCTAAAAAATAAAATAACTTAAAATTTAAATTATTAAAGAAATACAAAATAAAAACATTATATTCAGATTTAAAAATACATGAAAATATTATGTTATAAGACGAGCATCGTTAGCTATAACTTTAGAAAACAATGTAAAGTGTATCTAAGTTTGAATCATAATAATAACCATAAAATAAATTAGTTATAAAGAATATACTACAAAGTTTATATAGCCTGTGTGTACCTGACACTTGTATTATAGTCGTTCAATATCACATATTAATTTTATCATATAAACTGTATAATATTTATTAATAATATAAAATATGGCTGTTTTAAAAAAAATAAAAGAGAAAGAAAATTGAAATTCTAAGGATATCAAATTATGCTAATATAATTAAACCGGAAGAACACAATAAAAAACAAATAACATTGTGATTGTTTTAATGAATTCATTAAAAGTATAAGTACCTACCTATAATAATTTTAAAAACAATGTGTGGGTATTAATAATAGATTAAAACTAAGTTTTAACTTTAAATGTATAAATAGATTTTTTCCATAATAACTAATGCATTTTTATGAATATTGTAGATTATATTTGAAATTTGTTAAATGCAACGTTTTTTAAATTTTAAATGCTAAAATTTAATTTTATGTAACGACGTGAACTATATTTAAACTTAAAGAAACTTTTGGAGAAAAAAATAGTATCGTATCTTCACGGCGTTCTCTGGGTAACGCTAAATGATGCTTAAATATTACTATAAATAATTTATAATAATATATATTGACTATACTAGAAAAGGAATAATTTTATTAAAACAACTATAGTGCTAACTTAATTTTAAATTTATCTAAACTAGTCTAGGCGAATCAGGGATCGTAGATCGTATACAATTTATACTAAAAATATTTGGTCGAAAGGGGAAAGGTAATTTTGGGGCGAAGAAAAAATGAAAAAAGATTCACTTACAAATATTGGATGAATTGTATTTATACGACTGCAGTCGGTATGGTATGGTATGGTATTTATCTGAAAGAAACCGCTCTAAATTTCTTAAAATATATTATTATATAACCGAATTAATTGTATTCAATGTTTGAATTTTTTTCGTGTGCTATGTGGTTAGTTTTATGTTTATTCAATCTTTTTAGCAATCCTTATTTTTACTAATTTTTCCTATACCTGTATGTTGGCAACCATGTAACAATTATTATTGATAATAAAGTAAGCATAGAAAATATAAAAGTTATATACTTCATCAGTAGGTACCTATGCGTATTGATATGAAAAAAAAATTAGTTTTTAAATTCTACCTATCTATTTTTTTATTACTATTTTTATTATCATTGGATTAGGGTTTCGACGACTGAGGTCATTAGCCCGTAGTGGTGGAAAGGTTGGAACCATTGGTATGGTTGAAAACATATTTATGTGTGGCAAGGTTTTTGCACACTATACGAACACGGGAGGCTACCCATCCGGGAACTAGTGGCAGCTGCCGTTGCTTACTCTCAGTCATACGTCTTGCGTGACTGATTGCAGCCAAGCCACTTTCTTATTATTAATTTCAATTTGACTGCATATATTTATACACCGTGATGTATTCCTAATAATCGACAACATCATCGTTACTATAGCACCAATCTACCTATCTATATATTTATGTATATATATAATATACATTATACATAGAACGTTTAAGCTCGAGATTTATTTCAATGTAATATTACTGAATTATACTCACGTCATACATAATGCTAGTATAACAATATGCTTATGTATATACTTCCTTGAGATACCACACTGGCATAATATTTTATCGTTTAGGGGCCATAAAGTCTTCGAGGTTCTGTTGAAACGGTATGGTCGGGTTGTATAATATGTATATAGTGGGTGAACTTACAAAGGAACAATGAGAGCAAATGTTTGCGAAAATCGTTGCCAGTTAAGGCCGAAAATTGTGTTTACACATGCACACTAAGGAGATGATTAAATTTGCGTGGCCCGAGGCGACATCGGCAAACAGACACAGATGGCAGCAGCAGCAGCGGCCGCGGTATAGTTGACTTCGTTTGGTTTGAAAGCGATGTGTATATAATATGTAAGTGTATTATAACTTGTAAGTATACGTACACAATATATATAGCCACATATGTATTATGTACGTACATTATACTATATGGTATAATATGCTATAACCTAACCTATACCGTATAATATATTATATGCATATTGCATACGAAACAACAACAACATTCTCTATACCTACCGCCATCGCTCCATATTATAATATATAGTTACCTATTATGCTGCAATATAATATAGGTACCATAGCGACCGTTATTAATAATTATTTTAAATAAAACAGAGTCATATTTGAAACGTACAAAGTTCAGGGCGGTAGCACTAGAGTACTACAATTAGCTGCTGAATAATATTTTTATTTAGTAGATTAACTATAATTTTAAACTTAGACCAAAATGAAAAAATAATAGGAAGTTAATAGCTTATATAATATTTATTTTCTGTAAATTATGTCACTTATTCATTTTTATTTTAAACAGAGTCCTCCAAAATTCTTATATTTTAACGTGCTATTAATTATGAATTCAACATTTATGAATTGTATAAAAAGTTAATTTGTATAGTTTTAGATTCTGAGTGATACGGTTAATGTATTGACTTTACAATGATGTGTGTATTTTTTTTAAATTTTTTTCGTGTGTCTTGACATGTCATCACCGTTTGGGGCAGTAAAACTGCTTAGATTTTCTTCAAAAATATCTTTTCTGGTAGGAAAGTGAATCTAGTTGGTATTCTGGGAGGGTCAAAAGTAAAAAAGGTCTAATAGTTTTCAAAAGCACCGGGGGAAAAAAAAAATGAGGAAAACCGAGAATTTTACGTAAATTGGTTTTGACAAAATTGATTTCGGTGTAACTACAAAACAAATTACCATGTTATATACATGACGTATTCACGGGTTGTTTATACATTATAATTTTATATACATGATATAATTTCCAAAATATTTTGATTTGTTTTGAACCGTTTTCGGACATTTTCAGTTTTAAATTTTTTTTTCTATATGAAAGTCAATAAAATTTTATTAGTTTTGTAAAAAAGCTTGAAATTTTAATACAAGGCTCCTAATATATTAAAATGACATTTGAACAGTATTAAAAATACATAACCACATTTTTTTTTATAAGTATATAAAGTTCAAATTTTGACTAAGTAAGAAAAACTCACGAAAATGTGCAAATTATTTTATAAAAATTTTTCTTTTTAAATGTAAGACTTGAAAATTAAATTCGAGATTCCTTGTAAATGTGCATACCTTTTTCAAAAAAAAATGTATGGATCAAACCAACAATTTATAAAATGATAAGCTTTTTAAGCTATAAGGATTGAAAATTAAAAACTTTAAAAGATTCCACGTAAATAGATATATAAATAACCTTATTCACAATAGTATCATCAAATATACTTAGTATATCATAGGCTGACTGACTGTTTTCGCTTAAAAGAGTTGCTGCTATTATTTTTTATTTTATTTTATATAATTTCAAACGGGCCAGGCCCAACTACGTCATATAATAGTAGTATACAAAAAACAATCGTTCAATATTAAATGATAAATATAAATATTAAAAAAATAACATACCATGAGTTAAGATTAAATAATTAAATATATTTTAAGGTAAGTGTGTTAGAGTATAAAATGTACTAAATATTTTTCATCACTCGTCGTTTAAATTTATATTATATGAATAATTAGCTTTGCCAAATAAACAAATGTATTAATAACATAAGTTATATATGAATTCAAAATAACAAAATAATTTTAAGCATCAAAATTTAAAATCAACTAAATAAACATTCAATATTTCTATTACAAATCATGATAATGATTTAAATCAGGGGTCGGCAACCTTTTTACCTATACGGGCCATAATTTTTTTTAGTTTTTCTTTGAGGGCTGCATACAAAATTAAAATACTATAAAATATAATTTTAACATATAATACTAATGTATTTACGGATAGCAACAATCATTTTATGAGCTTAACATTGCGGTTTTAGTTATTAACTAATTTTTAATTAAATACATCCGTAGAGAAAATTAAAAAATTTAAAAGTTTAAAAATAATTATTAATTAATTCTTGAGCTCATAGCTTATCTCACGTTGTTATATAATAGTCATGATTCAGTTATATTTATAACAATTTAATATATAAAATTAAAATTTTAAACACCATGAAATATATTTGAAGGGCCGTAGCAAACAGTTCCGAGGGCCACGGGTTGGCAGTGTCTGATTTAAATTATTGAAAAAAAACTGTTAAAATGCATAATGAAATATAGCACGATAGTAAGTCCATGTATTTTTCTATTTTATAACTACAGTTTTAAACTATTATCTTTTTAATTTTAGTAGATTATAATATTTGAGAAACTGAACTTTGAAATAAATCAAATAATTAAAAACAAAAAAAATATTTGTGTTGATTGTAAAATAAGGAATGTATTGATTCTTACAAAAAATGATTTTAAAGTTTTTTTAAATGTTTAAGATTGTTTTTATTTTGTTGTGAACACTTTGTGGGTATAGAAAGAGTAGGACGTACTTCAAAAGTTTCATGTAGCACTTTTAAAAATTGAAAATGTATGGTATACCTACTTAGTTTTGACGGAGTCATTTTCAGATTTTTTCAATAGTTATTTCTTAATAGCTATAGATATAAGTGTATAAGAAAAATGTATATATAGAGAAGAGAAGAAGAAATAAATTATTCAAACAATATGTTTTTACAAGACTGTAAGATTTCTTTTACTCCACAGGCAATTTTTTTTTTGAAACGTATTTATAGACAATTGTAGATATTTCTAATAAATAAAAATAGAGACTAAATTATTTAAATAAAAATATTTTTACGTTCAAAAAATTGTTTAGTAGCTATTTATATTTTTTGTTTAATATTCTGAATAGGAATATTTATCTAGATAGTATTATATATAAAATATTATTGAATATCAAACTAATAATTAATTATGTACTTGATTATATAACCTGGTTATACTAACATAATTTTATAACTTGTGTTCAGTTTCAAATTTTAAATAAGGGGAATAATACTATAATATACTATGAAAGGATAAGAAATCCGATAAATGTTGCTTTTCCATTCTCTTACACTTTAAAGTAAAGTTAATTTAGCGTTTAATAATGCTTACTGATTAATGTTAATTGATAATTTGCAATAAACTAATAAATCTTGGTTCAAGATTATTGTACACATAATATTTTTAAGAAAACAATTTTAATCGTGAAATTAAAAATATGTGTTAGGTACTTAGGTACGATGGTAAGAAAGTAAAAATTAGATTTCTTTGAATAAATGTAGTGTCATTTGATTTGACCGAAGGAACTAGTTTTTATGCGTTTGTATACAATAAATATTAACGATACCATCAAAAAAAATTATTGGAAAAATCCATGTTGTACAACAAAATAATAATATACGATTAATACGCATTACAATAATAACTAGTGCTAGAATTTTTATTCATTGGTATATTTTAAATTTTTTCTGCAACAACCTTTAAAATTGGTTAATTAGCCTGCAGTTAGGCATGTCCATAAACCTCCTAATATTGATACAAACGATCTATTTTTTATTTTACATATACTTTTACACATTTTAAGTACCTACCTATATTATTGAAATATTTTAACTGTAAACACGAAAATTGCATGTCTTATGGTATATTTGATGCATTTTATCTAATGCATCTAACCATTTTATAACTAGGCACCAGCAGATAACGCAAAACGGCATTATACAGCTACATAGTTGTATTATATTGGTGTTTTATATTTTAGGATATTGTAACAAAGTGAAATGTATATTTCACTATTTTATGATGAACATAAAATTCTATAGCCCCACTAATAACTTATATAATATAGGTATAGTATTATGTTATTTAAATTTTTCCAACATGGTGTATAATAATAATACGTACAACATGATAGGTAGGTACAATAGGACGTCTATATATACTATACATACTATAATATAATAGTCCCTACTACACCGTCTACAGTCTACAGCCATGGAAAATTATATGCGTGTTTGGGCACACAACCTATCCTGTACATCATAACCGTGCGCTTATAATATACCGCAATAATAATATTATAATTGTATATATAGATAATACCCACGCATTACACCTACATATATTATAAACGTTACATGCGTACGTATCAAAAACTCGACTCAAGACGTGTAAGCCCTGCGCCCTCCCCTCTTCCGGAAAAAAACAACGGACGATCGACCTCCTCGTATACCGAGTAGGAAACCGCGGTTCGCGTGATCTAATGTCTATGAATGTTTGATAGGTACCTACCAGCGTTGCGTGTTATGGTGTGTATACAGGTATATCATATATATATATGTTTAAGACGATTCCACTCAGTACTCTACCGCTGCTCGTTATATACATGCATGTGTGTGTGTGTGTGTGTGTGTGTGTGTGTGTGTAGGTATATGTATATAACTGCCGCACTTCCTTGCACGGTGGAAATTTTAAGTCTACGCAACCACGCACGGCCAATATTGACTGTGTACTATATATATAGTGTGTATGTGTATCTGGTCCTATCCCGAGCGCGTTTATTGGTCGCCGATATCAAAAGGTGATGGTTTGCTCTAGTTAATTGGATTTGCTGCCGCAGCGTATTCTCTGCGGACACAATTACTATATATATATATATATATATTTAAGTATACGTGATCCGGCGTCATTGAAATGCGTTTAACTCCGCGTGTAGAATTTATATATAACGATGTATAATATATATACCTGCAGTTATCGCCGGTTTTTGCGCGTCGCTAAACGATAAATATATATATATACCTACAGTGCCTACATACGAGTATATACATTATTATACATACGCTACACCTACGTACTAAATATATGGTCCTACGATGAACTAAAATTGAAAAATCGACAACTCGCTGTTATGGGTTCGATTTTAATACAAGTGGCAGACATACATTTGTCGAGCGTTTTATTATTGAGTTTTTATATAAAATCATTCCATAGGTGGACAAAAATAGTTTTTGTGGAAAGTTGTAGAAACTCAATGGACTTAAAAAAATGTTGGCTATTTTATGAGCCATATTAAAATCTAATATTCTTATTTTGCTATAAATGTAAGAACCCATATGTCTATATATATTTCATTTCATTCATTTTTAAAATTTCAATATTTGATGCCTATAATATTATATAATACAGATTATAATTTATAACTTTATCTAGTTAAGATTATGTTATATATGGTATGGAAAATCATATATTTAGTAATATATGTAAGAATTTACGTATGCCTATCTAATTTTATTTATTTGTTCGTATGTAATTTGGTAAATAAATTAGTGTATTGGCATTAGAATTTACACAATATATTATGTAACCGTTTATACCTGATATGTTACTTGTGTACAATTACCTAACCACTTGTTTTCTGCAATAAGTAGGTATACCTGTGTATGATTTCTAATATTATCTGTCGGATATCATAATAATAAGCAGCAGAGATAAATCGAATCGAGATGGACCTACCCTTCACGGAACACGAAACGCCGCCAGGACCTTCATAATGGCGTCGCTAGTATTATAACATTATAATATATCATAATATAAATACGGATGGACAGTAACAGGACGAGATCGAGCTAGGTATAAAGTGTAACCATGGTAAAAGACGTTTACCCCGTAGTATTACCAGGGCCGGCGCTAGGGTTTGCGAGGCCCTAGGCAAAATATTCCTGAGGGGCCTGAACAATTTTTTTACATATTATATGATCTTTGTTGCTGATGTTACCAATTTTTTTTTTTTTTTTGCTTATCACTATACCTTCAATGTAATATTATAACCATGTAGGTAATTAGTATATGAAATTTATTTCTTTAATATAATATAATATAATTAATAAATATATAAAATAATACCAATTTGTCATTAACCTTATTACTTTAAATTGTATTTAATACAAACGTCATAATTTGAAAAAATTAAATTGTGTTACTTAAAATTAACTTTTCTGCTCTTTTTGGCTGCAAAATGTTCAATAATGGTATCGTAATTCACACTTTCGGCTAATTCCTTTTCAATGGCTAAAGTTGCCAGACCACTTAACCGGTCTTGTGACATTGTACTTCGGAGGTAGTTTTTAATGAGCTTAAGTTTTGAGAAGCTTCGCTCAGCCCCCGCCGAAGTAATAGGAATTGTGAGCATAATTCTAATAGCCACACTTAGGTTTGGAAAAGCTCCATTACATTTTTTTAGTGTACCCAGTACTTGCAACGGTGTTTCAGATTCATTCACGAAATTTCGGCAAATCATGAGTTCGTCAAATAAATCACAGTCAGAAATGTCTTTTTCATCGCCTGATTTTAAAAACATTGCAAGATCCTTACAATTCTTTCTAATATCCTCTTGTGTAGACGTTCGAAGTTTTCCAATTTTATATAAAAATCCAAAAATGTTATTATAATATGATGTTTGGTCAAATCTTTTTTTTATAGACTGAATTGCATTATCCATTAATTCTAAGAAGTATGAACATCTAAAATCATTCTCTGGATCTGTTGTATAATTTGTATTACCTTCATATTCAAATAACTTTTTTTTTTTCGATACCGTGGAACTTTAAATTCTGTTTCAATCTCCAAAGACTCTGCAAGCTCTTTTGCTTCAAGTTTAGCTTGATTAAATCCCGTTTCTCTGTACTCACCCATAAACTTAATAAGAGCATTGAGTAATGTTGCATATGTATCTAAATTGGTATTTGGACCTTGTATACTTTTACTAACAATATTCACTTCCTTCAGTACAGTGTACCAAACACACAAACTTATAAGAAATTCATACTTACTGATTTCAGATACTAACGAATGTGTTTCGCTTTTAATTAAAGAATCATTTGTGGTTTCTGAAACTTCGTCCAATGCTTCTACAATTTCTTTAACTTGAAATCGTACTGACTTTATGCTGTCATGCCTGCTCTCCCATCTTGTTTCTGACCACCTTTTGACAGTCCAACGGTGACAATGTTTTGTAAAAATCATCCACCTTCCTGTAGATGCTGCAAATATAGTATATATTCGTTCAATAGTACCAAAAAAATGTATAGCTCTGGTAGAACTTTTGACAGCATCCCCAATCACTAGATTTAATCGGTGAGCTGCACATGGCATAAAAAACGCCCTTGGATTTTGGTTTAGTAATCTAGCCTGTACTCCTTTATACTGACCTGCCATATTGGCGCCATTATCATAACATTGAGCTCGACAGTTTCCCACGGGTATTTGATACTCAGCTAATTTTTGTAAAAGTACTTCTGATAAGTTCAAGCCAGTACTAGAAATTATATTAACAAAATCCATAAAAAACTCTTTAATTTCTGGATTAGTGCCTTCATTTTCAGAATTCATGTCAACAATTCTAATAACCAAGGATAACTGTTCATGTCGGCTGATATCTGGTGTGCAGTCCATAATTATGGCATAATACTTGGCCAATTTTATTTTTCGTAATATATTTGTTTTTACTTCTGTTGCCATTAATTCAATTAGCTCGTTTTGTATGTCGTGACCAAGATAATGAATACGAGTTTCTTTATTTTTTATTCGACGTAAGTGTTCTATTATAGTTGGGTCAAACTTACCCATCATTTCAATAATGCCTATAAATTTCCCATTATTTTCCGTATTCACTACATCTGAAGATCCTCTGAAAGCATCGTTATGCTTTGCTAAATATTGTATAGCGGCAATGATGCGGATCATCACATTTTTCCAATGTTGTTTTTCTTTCTCTATAGCCGATTGATGTGCTTTATCTATAGTGGAATTTTCCGAAATTCTCAACTTTAGTTCCATCCATATCTGTACAGATTTTAAATGTAGGCTAGAACGTTCGTGAGATTTTAAATTTTCAGATAAACACTTCCAATTGTTGGTACCTATAGTTGACAATAAAGATTGCTGTGGTCCAGAAGAAGAAAAAAGTTTACAACAAAAACAAAATACCCGATCACACGATTTTGAGTAAACTAACCAATGTCTTTCTATAATCTCACAATTTATCAATTTTCTTGTGTAATAAAATGTTGAGAATTTTCTTTTTGTGCCGTCAATAACCGAGTATGGAAAATCAAAATCCTTCACTTGGTATGGACCAAATTTAACAACTTCAGCTCTTATATGTTGCGTCATATTATTATCAGTCCAAGTTGCTGGGTCTATTATACTAAGTTTTTCATCTTTACACAAACTATTTGTATCCAACATATTACTTTCTTTGTCTTCTAAGGAAAAATTAATATTACTTTCTATAGCAGAATAAGAGAATGTTTGTACTTCAGAAATCTCTATGTATTCTTGATCTTTACCTGATTCAGTTATTTGTAATGTAGGGGATTGTATTTGAATATTTTCCATTGTAATTGTTGTTGTGTTAGTGTTGTTATCTTTAAGATTTTTGGGTAACGTTTCATCTATGTTTTTAAGATCAGGAGAAGAAAATGTTTGTGCTTCAGAAATCCCCAAGTATTCTTGTTCTTTACCTGATTCAGTTATTTGTAATGTAGGGGATTGTATTTGAATATTTTCCATTGTAATTGTTGTTGTGTTAGTGTTGTTATCTTTAAGGTTTTTGGGTAACGTTTCATCTATGTATTTAAGAAAGCTTCCTTTCATTTTTTTTAAATTCTCCTCTGCAGCCTGTTTTTTTAATCGTTTTTTATGCCCTGATGGATGTGAACGATACTTGTCTCTATCACGGCCACTCATTTTAACAATTTCTATATTTAAATAATATAAAAATAATTTGTTAATATAATAAGTTGACTCATTTCTCCTCTAGGTCAGGTCTGAACCTAACTTCGAGCGCTCGCTTTTATCGCACCTATATTTATGTAATAATCAAGCTGTAATACTTTTCCTAATAATTTCTAAATCTATTGGTAAGATTAAGAACAGCTTAAAAGTTAGTTTATTTAGCTATACTAAATAAAACAATAAAAACTATTTTTTTTAAAAAACGGTAAAAAAAAAAAATTTAAATAAAATATTTACAGATGTATAATGACTGAAATAATATTAAATATCTATATCTATA
Organism: Nasonovia ribisnigri; assembly: GCA_027563435.1. Classification (NCBI taxonomy): domain Eukaryota; kingdom Metazoa; phylum Arthropoda; class Insecta; order Hemiptera; family Aphididae; genus Nasonovia; species Nasonovia ribisnigri. The sequence continues at coordinate 61,325 of JANEHU010001155.1, forward strand.
ATCTATTATAAATTATAATGTAATATAATGCTACTTAGTACTTACGTATTATAGCTTTTTAAAAGCGATGACCGCGCCTGCTGACAGTTCAATGCATCAAAAGAAAATGAAATAGTTATCGGGTATTTTTGATTCACTCGTATGTCCATCGATTAAGGCAAACATTGGGTAAAACCCATGATTATTAAACAATTCGAGATTATTCCTTATCAAGATTAATCTATACTATTATTATACGTCTTGTAATTTTTATTTTAGTTGTAAATAATTTAGAAATTCATGAAATGACAGGACATAAATATAAATCATAATTAATAATAAAACTAATATATTCCTCGCTCGGCTCAGAATATAAAAATTAAAAACACAAGGCCCCATAAAGCGCGGGGCCTCAAAAAGCGCGAGGCCCTAGGCGGGTGCCCAGTTTGCCCCCCCCCTTCCGCCGGCCCTGAGTATTACAAACGATGATGAGACTGTTTTACTTTTCGTTATGGGGTTTAATATGTATTATATATTATTATAATATATAATATAATATTATAATATTATGATAATTATAATTAATATTTCAGTTCGAGCAGTTCGGCTCCGTGAGCAAAAACTGTAAATAATAATTGTAGTACAATACAGGGTTCTTCAAAATGAATCATACGATGCTTTAACTCCTAGGTCATGTGATCTTACGCCATGCTACTACTTCTTTTGGGAATAGGTCAAAGATCCGTTGGGTACGTACCAGACTACCACTATAAACTATTATCATCAACCAAATAGAAGATAGTAAATTAGCGGAGTAAATTACAACGCATATGCATGGAATGAATTTGGGTGCCAACTATAGATTGTGTTATTCGTGTGACCAAGGGAAGCCACATAGAATACTTATAGGTAGATACCATTAAATTATTTTGTAATACGGTTCATTTTTTTAATGTACCATATAATATATTACTCTAAACCTTAAAACTAAAAATGGGATTTCAAATTGGATGAATTATTTTGGATAACTCTTTATTTGTATTATTTATTTTGCGAAAGTACACCAGTCAAATACCATAATGTAATATAAGTGAACCAGGTGATCTAACGTATGACACTCATTATTTTACATTCTTTAAAAAGCAAAATTTTTCTAAAAAAATCATATTTTTTTAATGATTACCTATTGTTTTTTAATTTTTTTTGAACGACTACATGCAATTTTAGTTTCTTATTCCGAAAATACATATTTTCGGAGTACTTCAATGTACCTGTAAAAATCAAATTTTGGATCATTAGTTTAATATGATTTATAAGTATGTATTTAAAATATATAGATGAGCTGCTGTATATAAATATATATATGCTTACCCTGCTAAATGTTGTTAGTCTACTACAATCAAGTATAAACCCTAGTCATCTAAACTGTAAATACTTAGAACTAATAAATTATACTTGTCCGAAATTTGATTTTTTTAAATTGTAGTAGGTTTAGGTACTCCGAATAATATTCTGCTTAAGATTAAAAATGTCGGTTTTCATTCAAAAGAGTAAGAAACTAAAAAAAAACTATATCGATAACAAATACATGGTAAAAATATGATTTTCCAAAATGATGTTGTCTTGTAACCACTTAAAATTATGTACAAGAAAATAATATGGTTTTTAAGGCATTAGTGTTTTCTGAAATAACGAGCGTCTCGCGTTAAACAGATCACTCCGTGTAAGTGCACACACAGGCACGGTCGTTGTGCAGGATATGCCTAAATAATATTATGTGCACGTGACCTAGGGAAAAACGTTTTCCTCTATGTTCGGCGGCTGCAGAAACTCGCAGCTACCTACGGAACAAACGTGAATATATAATATTACATATAGGAGAGCGGATCAAAGTGATTGCCACGCAGTGCCTTCGCTGTATAGGTACCTTATATCTGCCGGGCGCGATTCTAACGTCTTGGCTGCTTACACGCGTGGTACGCGTACGCAAAACAGACACACACATAGACACACACTCGCACACGCCCCAGGCCTTTGCACATAGGTGTGAGTGCTCTTTTTGTGGCGGATCGGCGGGGGGGGGACTTTTGGCGGCTATGTGCACGCGCCCCGAGAAACGTGTATATTCCCGCCGCACCACCCACTCCGGCCAAGCAAACCCACCACCGCCTCCACCGACGCCGCCACCGCACACCGTGCGCCGTTCCCCGTCCACCGCCGCCGCATATGTCCCACGCGGGGGCAATATCGCTATCATTTTCCGCGCGTATAAGGCATTGGCAATAACACAAATACACCCACTCACACACAGTCACAAAGCCTAAGAACATCATCCCTTAGATAATCCCCGGGGACCTCGCGCAGCATCCGGCGCCGGGCTGCCGCAGTACCCCATGACCGAAACTCCCTATTCTCTCTAATACACGCTATATACACGCACACTCTGGCGCGCGTTCACTTTTATGCGACGTGTATATTTTTATTGTTATCATTTATTCCCCTTATATTTATACTCATCTACTACTATGTATGCTCACACACACGCACACACGCACACACACACACACGCACACACACACACACCCACACACCGAGTAGTATATGAATGTATGTACTACCCGGCTGTACACTATATTATTGTGTGTGGGTGTGAGTTTGTGTTGTACATACCTATTCAGCTATACATGTACAACTAGTGTGTGTAACGCTCGCGCCATATTTTATTCTGTTTATGTGAAATTCCACACGGACGGGCTCGCTCCGTGTATTATATTATTATATCACAATATGTGCGTGTGATGCAGTAGAGTATCAGAAATTAGATTCGCTCTTTTCCATCTAAAGTCATTTGTTGTTGTTGTTTTTTTTTTTTTTTTTTTTTTGTTCTCATTCCATTCACCCTCGGAAGGCCGACTACGGGTACGCACGTTCCGTCGAAAACCATATTATATCCTGCACCGCTTATCGGCATCTATCGTTGTGTATTTTGAGTATAGTGTATCTAATAGTAGGTAGTAGATACGTATTCTAATATCTGCAGATTGCAATAAAGATCGCCAAACATTAATTAATGAATCTGCAGAATAGTGATTATTAATGGACCCGGCTTAAACATGATTTAGGTACCCTTTAACTAGTCCATTAGTGTCTATAACATATTGGGTAGGTAGCTATATAATAAGTTATTACGTACCTACTATACCTCCTCCTACAAATATTATATTATATTTTCGTGTATACACCGATTACTTTTGAAATATTATACTAATAAATAGATACACACACAATGAAAATAGAAACACTTTATTACTGTTTAGTTTTACAATGGTCAACCCTTTTCGTCTTCTCTTATGTATTATTATATTATAGTTATAATATATATAATGGCATAGTTTAACCTAGTTTTATATGATGGTTAATAATGGTATTTAACCTATACTAATATTTACTTATTGATTTTTTTATATTCTTTATAAATGATTCCTTAATACCGGCTTTTAAATTATGATTATGTTCATTATTACAACATCATATAGATGTCCCTCAACATACACATTGGTATACAATTTAATACTTAATACATATTATACGTAGGTGCAAGGTAGGTAGGTAGGTAGGTAGGTAGGTAGGTACGACAATATTCAAATGTATTATTTCTTCTACACGGTAGACGGTCGGTGGAACTTGAAATTAGTTCAAAACGAGTACGGGTACGTACAAGAATAATTGTAATTTGATTGACGAGCCCGGGGGGACGACACGTGTCCAAAAGTCCTTTTTGTGTTTTTGCGAAATGCAACGATGAGCGCACCCTACGCCACGCGACCGTTTCCGTTTCACACGAGTGGCCCGAGGACATCCGCCGCAACACACACTTGCTTAAATTGATTATATTGGTATAGCTTTATTAGATAAAAACTATATGGTAGGTACCTACGCGTTTTATAGTTTTGTTTTTATTTTTATTTTTTTTTGTGGTTACGATATTACATGGGGAGCAAATTCGACGAAATCGCAGTTTCTTGTTTCTTTTACACAAATAAACTGCACAAATACATCTCAATATCATCCACCCGAGTAATTGTATGATTCAACATATTATGCATGTGTTACGCTGAGTAATTAACACTCAATAATTTGTAGTTTCCTGTATAGTTAATATGATGCGATTTAGATTTTAAAATTATTTTCATACAATATTTTATTTTTACTAAATAAGCAATAATTTCTAGTAAGTAGTATAAAATGAAAAAAACTGAATTAAAACTAAATATATTAGATAATAGTTATAAAAGAAACTTTCTTGCTTTAGAAGAATCAATAGGTTTTGGGTAAAACATTTAAAAGAATATGTAGACCTTGACTTTAGGTTTACATTTTAAAGTGATGAAAAATTATTCAGTGTAGAGCACGTTTAATAGTGAATAAATCACTCACTCTGTGTAAACCACTTTAAAATAATATAAAAATATGTACGTAACAACTTTTTTGAGATTTCTTTGAATAATAACAGCTCAAATACGACATTTTGCTTTATTAAAATATAAGAAATATCTATATTTTTATTTAGGGGAGTTTCTTTACCATTATACTGTAATTATATTTTAATAGGAATAAAATATTGAAAGTGCCACTATTAAACTGTAAAAATCATTGGTTTTATAAATATTTTTATAAATTGCATAGGTAGACAAAAAAAAAACAAATTTAAAGTGACAAATTAAAATAGTCTTTATAGTTTAGGTACATACACGCTATAGGTGCCTACTTAGAATGAATAACAATTATTTGATTGGATTTAGAATCATATTAGATATTTATAAAATATCATAATATTAATGTATATAAACTTACAGGTAGATTCGTATACTGCCCTCCTAAGCCAAAAGGCAGTAAGTGACCAAATTTGAAAAATGAGTTCATTATATCAAAGTATTCGTTATAACAAGGCGCATTTTTTGATTCATTAGCAAAAATACCGTAAATGCAATAGATTTCATAATAAACATAGTTAAACATATACGTATTTACAAATATATGAATGATACCTACTAAGAAAAAAAGCAGTATTAAACACATGCTAAGCAAAAAGGCAGTAACTGACTACAGTATACGGTAATTTTGCTTAGTATTGGCTCAAATACGGTATTGTCGTTTTGTATTGATGATAATTTTCTAGCCGTATCACACAGTATCGTATTGTTATAAACTATAATAATTTATAAACATAATGTGAACCACGGTCTTAGAAGACCGTGCTGTTAACATTCTGATTGTTATTAATTCTGTGATTGTAGTTTGGGCGTTTAGCCCATCGACCGTGATATATTATTATGATTGTGCTCATACTGCATTTTCCCTGTGTAAACAATTATATTAATGTCTGATAACGCTAAGCTAAAAGTACGTATATGCGTTTTGAGGTGTTAAGAGATATATCTTAGAGTTTATCTTTGAGTGTTATTGGGTTCCACAGGAAAAGTTATTTAAGAATCATTAATTTATTATTTTATTTTGACAATATGATAAAAATAACAAGATGATTCAGAAAAAGTTATTTTTCTCAAAACTACTACATTGTTGCTTACTGCCTTTTAGCTTAGAGGGCAGTATAGGTATAAAAGAGTAAAACCAATTTTAATAAATTATAATCAGTTAAATATAATTTGAATAAAAATAGCGAACATGTTTATTGTTACCAAACAAAATATATTTGATTAGTATAGTGATTTACGCTCCACGTGTAAAATAGTACAATGTGTTGAACAGGATATATAGGTACAGTACTATACGTTAGGGGAAATCGCGTCCTGTGGGAAATTTCTTCCCTAAACTACCTACTGGCCTAGTATTTTTCACCCAAACAATATAGTCGTCTTTAATAATTAGACGAATCAATCTTGTAAACGGTGTGGTTGATGTGTTCCCCTTTTAAAGACTATTATCACTTGCCAGTCTGGTGATTCGTTACGATGGACCCTATATAAGCCGTTAATCATTCCTCGGTAAAACTACAATCCTAGTTTTACTTTTAAAATTTTTAACTGTAAAACTAAACCAATATATACCTACAGCTATTACTATTATTATTATCCACTTGTTAGTTGTTACATTAATCATGTATAATGCATGTGAATTGTGATCTTATCATACAACACGATGTAGTGTGTGGTTTTTGTTACAGCTTTCTACGTACCCCGAACTTTTACGACAGATCAAGCAAATGCGTTTTATACCAAAATAAAACTAGAACGTGATGGAAATATAAATTTTCATATATACTAACACTATTCCGACCAAAATCCAACATATTTTTTTGTTTTGAAAATGACAACCATATATTTTGAAATATAAGTGTTGTATACACTATAACAAAAAATAAAATGTAAATAAAATAAATCTAATAAAGTGGATTTTAAAATAGTTAAATCCCGACAACCGTTAAAAAAATGATAACCACCATGTCACGAAAAAAAATTAAGTTTATATAGTATATAGTAATATTTTATTATTAAATTAATAAATATTTAATACGTATACGTATACTGTATAGGAATAATGAATCTCACTATAAAAATTAAAACTCAAGTTATTGTACAGTTTTATTAAAGACAATTGAATGAATATAAAAAAAAATATCTTAGAAATTAGTTAGATATGTGTAAACGTTTATTTAAAATTGTTTAGGTTGTTTGGAAGTTGGAGGTTTTTTTATTAAAAAATAAATATGTACTTTTAAAGTTTAAAATTCCAGATATTTTAGATGTGCTAAAAACTTTTAATGTAAATATAAGTTTCAGTTTTACGAATATTAATACTGAAATTAGTATTGTTATTAAGTTCATGTGTCCAAATCTGAGTATTTATTTGCATTCAAATGTCTTAAACGAATTTCCTTTAATTTGTTTTAACTTCATTCACCCCATTGTCATTTTGGATACATAAAAATAAATTATTATAGATATGACTGTGTTAAATAAGGGATTTTAATTTAGTACTCCAAAATAGTTCAATTATTTATAGAAAATAAGAAAAATTTCCTTTGATTTAATTTATTTTTCATAATAGTATAATATATATTTGTAAACAAAGACGAAACCATTTTTTGTTATTTGTGAGTTAATTGAGGTAATCGTCAAAATCACGAAAATTTGTAATTTATTTTGTTATTTACAGCTTGAAAATGCAGAACAAAGTTGTTCTTACAGCAATTTAAAAATCTCAAAAATACATTGGTTCAAAATGATTTATTATAGACATTTCCTGCAGTTTAAATTTTAAGAAAATTTAACATTTAATTGATGAATAACAATTTATTATAGTTGTTTTCTGTAATTTTATTTAAAAGATATTACTCGTTGAGACTTATAAAGTTTTAAGTTATTACCTAGATAACGCCATTTTGTATACTATTACACAGTAAAATGTTCAAAATATTTTGAATAATCTTAAGCTATTAATACGACGAATGAACTATATTCACACTATTTCGTCGGTATATTGACTTATAAGTTAATAACAGCTAGTAATGTTATACGAAATAATATAATTAATATTGTTTAATGTATTGTTTTATAAAAATAAATCGAATAAATAAATCAATAAAATCAATATACAAAATAGTAAAATATATTTGGAGATATAGGAGATAGAAAGATATTTATCAGAAAAAATATTTAAAATAACAATTAGGTGTAATATTATAATAATAATAAAGGCATAACAGTTTTTAAAATATAGGCACCTTTATAAATTATTTTTGATCAAAAAATAATTTTATTATTCTGTTGCTTTTAAAAATTGAATTATCGTTACCTAGTTACTTATAAGATGAAAAGTAACAACCAAGTATTTGTTTATTTTTTGCTTTTCAGGCATTATAACAGTGTTGTTTTTAGGTGAGTTAAAAATTGTAATTACTTATATATTTCATTTTTACAAAAATTATTTATTTATTTGGTTTCATTGGTGCGTTAGATAAGTTTTCTAGATATTTCTAATGCCTTTGCTATAGTTTTTCCGAAGAGTAACCAGAAGTTTGGTTTTGTCACGTACTTTAGTGAATTGAAATTTGGCTGGATTTGAGTAGAGTAGGATTTGTATAGGTATAGGTATGGTTATAAATAATTTTCGCGAGTTTGTCTTCCATGACCACTAGCTAGGTGTCCACGTGTGATTAGTGTGTATATCTTCTATACGAAGTCAGTAGTTGGTATTGTTAATTTATCTTTGGATTTTGAATAGTTTAACCACAGAGTACATATTGTTTGATTTTATAGTTTATAAGTTTGTTTTAATAATAAATGTGACTACCTATACAGTACTAATGCATTTATAATTTGATCAAAATAAATGATAAAAAATAAAACGAGCTTATACCCATCTTACATTGGTAAGCATATTTTGTTCAATATTTCTAAAACAAAAAGTAATTTAATAAATCAGATCCGATTAGTTTATCACACAAGACATCCCCCCAAGCAAAAACTAATGGACTTTTGAGATTCTTTTTCAATGAAAACGACATAATGATTTATCCTACACTACCGTTTGGAAAGGCTTTTGTTTGATTGAGCTATCGTGTTTTTTCGTTTTACTCGCCTGTTGTAGACTTAGACAAAGCCACACCCTATCCTTGCTGTACCTACCTATAAGTGATTTTATTTTACTCTCGCACAGATCGGCCAATAAATCCAAATTTGCTTAGACATTCTCTACTGAAATCGATCGTCTCCTGGCAGCAACACCACCACCTCCACTCCAGCCATCGCCGCGTTGGTTAGGTAACACAACGTTTCTCTTCACTAACACACGACGGAAATACCGATGGCACAGGAGACCTGCAGGGCGAATCGATCTCCGGGGCTTTTAGCAGAGGCGGCGATAGAGCGGCACTTCCCCTGCTGCTGTATACACTCGACGTGGCTCGTTGGCCTCGCTGTCATCCGAAATCATGACAGTAACATTTTAATTTTTAACTACCCGCTGGAGATAACCCTTCACTCGTTCCTCCGTTTTTGCCAGCACAGCAACGGCGTCGGCGTATCGAATCTTTTTGGGCTGTAGTTTTGTTCGAAAAATCACATTTTTAATTCGACGGGACTACTGACGTATTTTAATTGGTGTGAGTAATTTTTATCGTAGTGCAATGCATTGTGTTATAAATAATAACCATCGTATTATGAATTAGCAAGAAACATACTCTGTACAATTTCCTACTAAGAAATGCCAGTATTTTTTTGTTTAGGTTTTACATCGATTTTTTAACTATATAAATATAATAGGTAAGTATATGTAAAAAGTAATATTTAATAAATAACACTTTAATTATCTACATACGAATACAGAGAATAACATATATTATGAATAAATATAATAAAATGTGAACTGCAAATAATTTAATTCAATTTATCTTTTGTAAAATATATTATTTTTTTAGTAAAATTTATTGAAATTAAATCTACTTTTGTTTATATTTTTCACAAACACACATGTTAGTAACTTTAATCTTAGTTTTATTCGAATCATTGGTGTTCTTAATAGGTAGCTTTTTTATTAAATTTGACAAAAATGTATAGAGAATGTAATTTGGTACCTACCTACATTATACGTTTGTAAATTATTAAACATTTTTACAATAACAGCAATTAATATAATATAAATACAATTTTTTTTTATTTACATATTTATTACTATTGCAGGATTTAAAAAGGAAATTTGTTTTCTAGAGTGTTTTTAATACCTACTTTAAATTCACAATATTATTGGTTATATAACATGAGTCGAATCCTAGTCAAATCTAAATATATAGAGGCTATATTATACTGATTTTTTTACATTTAAATTTATTTGTTAGAGCTAACAATAGGGCTAAAATAATTGAATCAGTATTTGAGTAAGGGGGAAGCTAAAGTGAAACAAATCACCGAGTGACTATATCCTCATCGATGGAGGGTTAAGTTTCGCCCCGGGTCTGTTTGGACTGCTGTTATTGATACATGTAGTACACTAAAAACGAGTTTGCTTTATTAAAAAAATTTAATTTTCAAACGATATTTAACTGGTATAATTCCATGGAAAAAATAACAGACCCAAACAATTATGTTTTAATTGTATGCTTACTATTTACTAGTATAAAGTACCTATAACTAACTAAATACCATCGAAATACATACACATTACGTCATGACCTATATATGATTTATAAATTATACCAATATTTGTTATATTACCTAAATATTATATATATAAAAATAGTTCAATATAAAAATGTTATTTAAAGATAAATTTACTTTAAATTATAAATTGTATCATAATTTGTATATCTTAAATGTAATCAGCTACCAACAGAATACTATTTTATGAGTGTGCTTTCATTAAAATGATACGCATATGTTATGTTTTGACTACTATAATAGCATATACTTTTGTTGCAGGTAAATGCTGTTTTGATGAATATTGTCGAAATTAATTATTATAAAGTATTATAGGTACCTGGTACCTATATAAATATTTTATATAAATACAAATATTTCCACACTATCAAAATAGTTATTAAATATTTATTTTTTATTGATTCAGGTAAGTACACTAAATGCAAAAATTGAAGAAAAATGATAATAAAATAATTTTGCATCAAACATCACAGGCTTGTTCAGTTTTGAAATAATTTTTGCCATACCATGATTTAGTATTTTTGTAACGATTGGAGGTTTTAAATTTGGATTTGTGTAGGAAATATTAAACAGGTGCTACGTAATTTCATGCCTCATTCTTTTCGAAGTTGTAAAATAAAATATTATATAACAAAATGTTGTCAAAAATGCCAATATAACATTTTGCAATGTTCTCTCGTGTTTATGATAAAGTTATGATATTTTGATTTATATTTTGGCATCAGTATTAAATTATAACAATATTACACAAAATAGTATAATTGTACTCGTATATTAAATTATATTAGGATTTAGGACTGCGTAGTGCGTATACAATAAATACATATTACAATCAGGTTAATACCATATTAAATATTTTGTCTGTGTTTTATATATTATTAAGCAATTGTTCATTTCAAAATATAAAACAATAATAAAATATTAAAATATTTAAGGAATGTATTTAATTAAACACTATGCATTTGAAGATCTAATAACTTTTACATTTTAAACTGTAATTAATTATTCTCTGATTATATAAAAAAAAGTATTATATGGTTATTGTTATACCAACTTAGTGAAGTATATCTGAGTTCCATAAAAATAATTTTTATGTTCAAATAACATTTGTTTTTATGGTTATTCATATTTTAAAAACCTAGAGGATCATAAGCAAAACCCTTCTACCTAATAATTAGCAATGGTATCAAAAATTAGGGACGTAAAAACATAATAACAATAATGAATATCACAACTTCCGGCCGGTAACCACTACTTCCGCTCATTACGTAAAAAGGGGTTGGAGTGGCACACTTGTTCTTCCAAACAGATTGTGTTCGATTTGACAACCCTTCAGTATACACTATTATTATAACATGATAAACAAACCACATTTGCGTGTTTTATGAAAACAGAAATGATCATAAGCGTGACTATATATAATAATATATTTTTTGCGTAGGGAAAGGGATTTCTTTGTACTTAACATTATTTAAAATAATATTAATATTTTCGTGATTAAGTTAATAATATTTTAAAATACAAAATATACAGTACCAACTAATTGCTCCTTATTGGTTTTTCATAACAATACGATAATAGGTATTAACATAATATATATATATATATATATGTGATCATACTATATTATAATGTGTAGGTTCCTATAGTTAATAATTTAGTTTTAAAATAAATACATACATCGGTGTATTATTTGGTTGGTGTAGATTTGGCAATGACATAATATTAAATTATCTCACAATTTAAAACTAGTTGAAAAATTATTGATGACTCTCTTCTGTGTGCTGCAAATTGTAAACTAAACCTAAGACTTGACACAATGCGTTCGCTTCGTAGGAAAATAAGAACCATATCATGTAAATATATGCCTATATATATTTCTATGTTATATATCTTTTGTATACACGAAACGTCGAGGGATTTTATTGCTTTGCCCGTTGTTCTACGCAAAACGGACAGCGATGCATCTTACCAACGAATTCGGCAATTTAAAAGGGCAAAAACAGAAAAGATGTTCGGGATCCAAGAGTAATTCAAAGTCCTCCATTCCCGTTTCCGGTTTTCCTATAGTCGGAAGAAATTTCTCCCCGTGGGGCAACAACCGACGAGACGAATGCCCCGGGTCCGTTTTTATACGATTGTGTGTAGAAAAAAAGGCAACAGAAAAGTAAAATACAAAAAAAAAAAAAAAAATATAAAAATCTACACTTTTTTCGCTTCCTTCTTACTTTTCCTGCAATTCCGCGGGGTGGATATTAAAGCCATTTTATGCTCCCGGGCACGGCAGGTAGGTAGTATACACAATACTTCGGGTCTAATAGAATATTAATAATTGAGTCGGTTCGGTTGGTGAGCATTACAATGCCGTATTTTACTTTTTTTCTTTTTTTCCCCCCCGACAATCCTCCGCAAACGTCTTGTACTCGATTGCTTCGAATTTCTTCCTTCAGGATTTTTTATAGACCAAAATTATAATACCAGACGGATATCGTAAATCTAAGAGGGCTCACGCGCGTATACATACACCATATAGCTGCTGCAGGGCGTCCGGGGAATCGTAAAGAACGACGGCAGTGGTCTTGGGCGTCGCACACGATTGATGGTTTGAACACGCGTACGGTTAACTCTATTAAAAAGCAATATCCGTAGAATCGCTATAAATAGTATTGGTGTAACACTACGTATAACTTAAAATGGTTTCACGTATCACATTCAGAAGCGCAATGTCGGATATTATAAAAATAAAAAATAAAAAGTAAATAATTGTAGATTTGTTTAAAGTCAACTGATTTTTTATTTTTTAAATACCTACTTATAATAATATATTATTATTATAGGTGTTGGACATAAAACAACCAAATCAGTATCATTTATTATTCTAATTTTTAATTGATGACGAAAAAAAACCCAAAAGAATATTCATAATCACAATTTAAAGTATTGAATATATATTTATTATAACTTTATTCAGTCTCTAATAAAAATGGTAAAATACGTCATGATCATGCTCAAGTGCTAACTTTCAATACGGAACTTAACGGACAGATGCGTAGGATTATGTGGGTGTTTATATTATAATATGTATTGTCCATAAATATAACTTCAACAACTATAACAAATATTATAAATGATAATAATGTTACACAGTTCGGCTATTTTGAAATATCCCCGTCTCCAAAATTAATATAATTTTAAATGTAATTCATTTTTTTTTTTTTTGCAACCTTGAAGGTTCTTCAATGTTACAACAATTTTTACTTTTTATTTTAAACTACATAATATTGTATGATCAAAGAACCTATAAGGTATTTAATATGCTAAATGATTAACCTGACTAGTCACATTGAAGTTTTATGTAATTTAAGTTAATACAACTGGAAATTAATACAAAAATAAATATAAAATAAAATATTTTTGTAAAGAGCTATTTATCTTCATGTACTTTTTAAACTTTAAACATTATTCATAAGTGATAAAAAAAAGTTAAGTTAATGTAATTGAACTTCGTTTAACTACTGATTCCAAATAAAACTATATGCTAATAGTAAAACGGTGGAATTATACGATTAAACACCTTAAAATATTTAACTACTTAATATTTTTTTTAAATGTATTGGACATTTATAAAAAATCGTGATAGCTGTTTTTTTTAATAAATATGATTATTATGTAACTATAAAAGTAACCTATACGATATAAATGTTCATCAAAAAAAGTAGAAATCTATGATACAAAATGATTCTCCATATTGTTATTCGTTAAATATTTCTCATACTTTCTCATACTCTCATACTGGTTAAAGTCTTCATACATTCCATACAATATTATATAGGAATATAGGTAGGTATTATAGGTATATACTATTTCGTAATATTTTTCATGTACCTATCATTGTAACAGTTATGACAATTTCATGAATTTTTTATTTTCCGAGTCCATACATCATTGCGTAAATCTATACTTTTTCAGTTGCCAAAACAATTTTCTGTTTATAAACAAATGATATTTCGTTTTGCTTAAAACATTTATCATTTTATAAAAGTTGTGAAATCATTCAATTATTCAATCATCAATTGGAAGAACTTATAAGACTTAAGTAATATATTTACAATAATAATAAATATACCTATTTTTTCAGGTATTTAAAATTTAAATTTTGTTAAGTTGATAGCTATAAAATAAATAAAATACAGCCATGAACACATTATCTTTTGTTTTGTTTTAAGTATATAGCGGGCTTGGTAAAACCATAAATATAAAAGGGTAAATACCAATATCTATAAATATAGAATGTGACAATATAACAATTTATAATGTGTAACTATTACGTATATATATATATATATATATATTATAGACATTATTATACATTTATACTTATAATCTATAAGTAAGAACTTATACATTTTTTTGTTCATTAAAAATAACAAACTGTTAATTATATATTTTTTTCATTAAGTAAAATTTATGTTGTAATTTAATAGATGGTTGAATAGGTGTTTATCAGAATCAGAATGGATCAGAATGAAGAACAAGCGGGGGAGGTTTATAATCAGAAAAGTTCCCAGTTCTGATGAAGAGATACTGAGAGTGGTTCGTTGATCGGAAGTAAATAATTTTAATAATAATGAGGCTACAACAGTTTCTTGAGAAACACCAGCTTGGATTAGAGAGATTTCAGACAAAGCTCAACCGGCTCAGAGCGTACCTCTTATATAAACATAAATAATATTATATGCTAAAAGCCAATTGCTCTTCATTTGGAATACGTATAGGTATCGACTTGAACGAAGTGATTTCAATTAAGAAGATGTAATTATAGAAACAACTATTAATAATAAATGGTGTTACAATGGTCTATATGGAGTAGGTACACTGAGCGACTATTGGGAGTCCTATAATTATAATTATTTACTACCTATTTATCAACATGAACTTATTCACTACTTTATCTGCAACTTGAAAGGACTAAATTTTAAATTTACAAATGTTTAATATTAGGTAGGTACAATATAGGTAAATTGTATGTTAACATTGGTGCTTAAAATTTCTGGAATGTTTGTAACAGATTCTTACGCATATAGTGGGATGAGACTGCACTACGTTCAAAGCTAACAATACCCAATATACAGTTGGTGGATAAAAGTTAAAATTTGGAATATGGCTGCGAGTCTACGACATTATATGTACCTATAATAAGTATGTAATTGAAAAAGTGGTATATCATATGAGTGATATAGTTTACGTATACTTAGTATATTCATATATAAGAATATAAACAATAGTTTGGTTTTTCTAAGGTCGTGAATGAAAACTTTATAGGTATACTAGAATATATATAGCCGTAAACAATATACACACGACTATATGGATGCTAGTATCCAGTTATGGGTGTACCTAATACATAATATATACTGTATACAAATTATTTGTAATTCAATATACAATTAGGTACATACATCGCATTTTATTATGTAAAATAATAGATTCTTTGAGGGGCATTGAATATTTCGTTTTAGACTGTTGTTTTTTGTCGTTATTCTAAAAAAAAAATTAATTATAAACGCTTGATAGAAACTTAAAATGTTTAAATAATATTAATAATATTAGATTTATCTTGACATGAAATTTCATTGAATTTTTGAAATTTTTGATTTTTTTAAACAATTTTTGTTTGCAAATCAAAGCTTGAAAATGTAATACAAAGTTCCTCATAAGTACCTATTGTTTCTTGCATTAACTAACAAATATCTAAAATACAAAAGGTAATCACAATTTTTTTTATAATAGCATTTGAACTTTGAAGTAAGAGTTTAAATATTTTTTTCATTTGTTGAAATTCGTCAAAATTGTGAAAATGATTAGTTTATTTTGTAGACACAAACATACGACAGAGTTTCTTTCGTAAGTGGTTTTAAAACAATCTGAAAAATACAAATTACAATTTTCAAAATATTTAGACTATTTATTAAATCTATAATTTAAGTTACTTATATATACCTACTTCTAACATATTCACACAGTTCTATGATATTTGGTGTTATCTAATATAATAGTACATAACAAAAATGTATGTTATACTATTGTTATAATTTATAGTTATTATAAAATATACCATGTGATGTTTTTGGTAAAAATTAGTTTAACCTAGCCATATTATTACTTATAGACGTTATATTAATGGAAATAAATTATAAAATATTCTTATAGAAATATAGGTAAAGTCTGACACGCTCAGTATCCTCTCAGAATCGTTTTTTGTATGCAATGGTTCATCATTGAAATTAAATTTAACAATCCATATTGTTCAGACACTGTCCGATATAGTTGACTATACTCCGACTCCCTTATCTCGTTTTTCATAAATCATTCGAATTATCGTTCGCGGATTAAGCGTTACCATTATGAGCACAGAATATGCTAAATGTTCGGAAACTCTAACCAAAAACGAAGATACACTAATATGTAATGTTTGCAAAAATGCAATGCATTTCTACTGTGCGGGTATCTCTGAGCCCAACTTTAAAAAAACTATCCAGGATAAATAAAAGTAAATTTGTCTGTATTGACTGCAAAACAGGGAAATCAAATATGACCAAAAATCAACTAGTTTGATGAACTTATTAGCTCTGTTGAGTTTATGGGTAAACAATTCGATGTTTTTAATAAAAAAGTAAACTCGGTGCTTAATGAAATAAAAGTTCTAAAAATAGAAAATGAGAAAATTACAAAATAAAATAAATATTTATCAAGCGAAGTTTTGTTACTCAAACTTAAAATCGACGATATTGAACAATCTCATCTAAACAACTACATCGACATAACCGGAATACCTCAAACCACAAATGAAAATTGTTCTGAAATCGTTAAAAAATTGGATTAAAAACAAATACCATTATCAACGTCATAGAAGCTAATAGAATACATATTATATGTCACCAACTCTAAGAACAGTATCATTATAGCCAAACTTGAAACAACCGAAATGAAAAGAAACCTTATCTGCTATAGCAAAACTTCCAAACTCTCTGCAAGCATTATTCATAGTGCTTGGTCTAATGAAACCATTATAGTATATGTCAATGAAAGACTAACAAAAGACCGTCGAGTTCTATTTTAACCTACAAGAACAACTGGGAGGGATAAAAAATTCAAATTCATATGGGTTAAAAATTGTGACATTCTCATAAAAAAAGATGAAAGTTCAAAAAAAAAATAAAAATACGCATAAAAATACCGCAAGAATTTGAGTAAGTGTAATTTCAACATCAACTTAGATATAATTATATCAAAGACATGTATATTTTTAATCTTAATAGGTACAACCTCATTAATTATTTTCATAGATTAACTGTTTTTAAATTTATATCTAAATATTATATTGACAATTACACAATCAACGATATTGAACACAATTTAAACTAATTATGGCATCGATAAATAAACTTTTAGATTCCGACGAAACCCCAATACATATTGATTATATAAATGTAAACTTATCTAAACATAACAAAAGCCTTAATATATTACACACAAATATTAGAAGTATAAGCAAACATTTAAATGAATTACCTAGAGCATCTTTATATGTTATTAAAGGAAAAATATCATATTATAATTACATCGGAAGAATGGAGAGGTAATGACTTCAACTCATATATATTCCATTCTGCATAGGCTTTAATATAGAAACTACAAAAAACAGTGTATGGAAATCCGATGGTTATGTTTATTAAAAATCATATAACTCACAAACCACAACACAACAGAATTAATCATTCAAGATACAAATTGTTTGATTTCGTTAATAAAGCATAATGGCCATAAATATGGTAATTTATCTATCTACAGATCTCCTAATGGTAATATTAATAACTTCCTAATAGACTTTAATACTGTTATTACAAATTTAGTCGATACACACACAAATAATTATCATAGGTGATTTAAACATTTACATACTCGATACCTCTCACAATACAGAAAAATATTTAGATATACTAAACACACTAAATTTTATATCACATATGAATAACGTTATATGCAACGAATCAACAACTTGTAAAGACCATGTTTTTGGAAATATTAATACTTATACTAATTCACCGTT